>CAUYPK010056052.1:0-17215 GCA_963574355.1 Loris lydekkerianus | reverse complement strand
ATATACCCAGAAGACCAAAAATCACATCACAACAAAGATATTTGTACCAGAATGTTTATTGCAGCCCAATTCATAATTGCTAAGTCATGGAAAAAGCCCAAGTGCCCATCAATCCACGAATGGATTAATAAATTGTGGTATATGTACACCAGGGAATATTATGCAGCCTTAAAGAAAGATGGAGACTTTACCTCTTTCATGTTTACATGGATGGAGCTGGAACATATTCTTCTTAGTAAAGTATCCCAAGAATGGAAGAAAAAGTATCCAATGTACTCAGCCATACTATGAAACTAATTTATGGCTTTGACATGAAAGCTTTAACCCAGTTACAACCTAAGAATGGAGGGAAGGGGAAAAGGGAGGTGAAGGAGGGGGGAGGTGGGCAGAGGGAGGGTGATTGGTGGGATTACACCTACGGTGCATCTTACAAGGGTATATGAGAAACTTAGTAAATGTGGAATGTAAATGTCTTAGCACAATAACTAAGAAAATGCCAGGAAGGCTATGTTAACCAGTGTAATGAAAATGTGTCAAACGGTCTATGAAACTAGTGTATGATGCCCCATGATCACATTAATGTACACAGCTATGATTTAATAAAAAATAAAAAAATAAAAAACTTCTATTCATCAACAAAAACTTTTAAGAAAGTAAAAAGGACAAATGGAAAATAATGTGTGTGACAGTTATAACTGACCATGGATTATTATCAGTAATATATAAAGAACTTCTACAAATCAATAAGAAAGGATGCCCAACACCACAGAAAAATGAGCAAAACTATAAATGATTCATTTTCATAAAAGGAAGTACCCATAAAAAATAAAGCTCTAAGACCTTTACTCTCCTTAGTGATCAGAGAGAGAATAAAGAACAATTGTAAATCATCTTGTAAATCAAGAACACAATAACGTACTACTTTATACACATTCTGTGGGCACAGATTACGAAGCCTCCATATGTTTCGGAGTATGTAAGTCAAGAACACCTCCCATATTTTGCTGATAGAAGGATAAATTAATACAATCAATTTAGAAAACAGGCCTTTTGTTTGACAAACATCCGTGTTCCCAAAAATTCAATGATGGCACTCCAAGAGAAAATCTTGCACATGTATAGCAAGAAGCATGGACAAGTCTGTTCACAGAATCACAGTTCATATTAGCAAAATCTTAGCATCACACCTAATGCCCTTTAAAAGGAGAAAGGATTAAAAAGGAGACAACACTCACAAGAACAAATCACTGTAATATCATATAGTACTCAAAATGCTGTGTAATAAATCTGGCCACACACGGTAATGATAAACATCTAAAATACGAGTGCAAAAAAATGGGAAACATTTTCTGAAAGAACATCTATCATTGTCTGGTCAGACAAATGCCGTGGTATCATCCTTGCAAGTGGCATATAAATGTTTATTGCTGAAGAATTTTTTCACAAGACCCTCCTGACATTTCTCAAACCAACACCATAAATGAAATTTCTATACCAGCATCCCAGAATTAGATAAATTGGGATTTAAATGGCAGAAGCTGGAGGTTTAGCTGCAGCCATTTTTATTTACACACAAATTCAGGCAGAGCTAAGAGAAAATTCTACAGTCCTGATGATAAAAGTTAACAGAAACATCAAGCTATGGAATTTGGGAAGGAAATGGCTTCTAATCAGTCTGTCTGCTGGAACTGATTGCCTGAGATAAACCCAGGCCATGCTGTTGAAGATAGATAATTGGGAGTTTATTGGCCAAATGCAAGAGCAATGATGAAAGAAGTAATGCTATTGCCAAGAAGGAAAGTAAGTATAGCGGGAACAACAGAAAAAGCTGCTATTACATTTCAGTTTTCCAAACATTATTTATGTTCTTACCCTGCAAAGGCATTCTCACCCCTCCCACAAGAACTTGGGAGAACATGGACATACTATATGAAATTTTCTTAATACAGCCTAAGCTAAGGTGTGTAAGCTGCCAAAATTTTCTACATCAGACACCAGAGAGGAGAAAAAGGAGGAAGACCAACCCAAAAAGATGGGTCATCATCATTAGCAGATAAATAGGCAGGAAGGTTACGAGGCTGAAAATTTGTGTCTCAATCATCTCCAAGGGCAGATTAAAAAAATGCCACCTCTCTGCTTCCTTGACTCCAAACAGTGATTTAAAACCAGCAATTACCACCTCCAGATTTGAATATCAGGCACAGAACAGAATCCAGAACCAAACACCTATTTAAAGACAAGCTTAGTTCACTTCTTAGCTCAAACTCTTCCTAGGTCCTCCAGGAAGCCATACCTGACTGCCCCTGGAACCCTCCAAGGGCCTCTGAACCAACTGACAACAATATTAGTACCTACTCTTACTTCAGCACTTAAAGGATAAGCAATCGTTAGGATGGCTATCATGACATTATTGACCCATTAGACAAACGTATTACCACGTGCTGGGCAGTGTGCTGAGCACTGAGGGTATCGTGGCCAACAAGCTCAAACAAGGTGCCTCCTTTCCCGAGGCCTGCTTGTTGGGAACGGCAAGCCCCTTCTTTCATCAGATTGTCATAGCACCGTATGTTTCATAACAAATCAAAGCAAGGGCTACGGAGGGTGTGCCAAGTGCTGAGGCACTGGCTAGTGTAGGCAGGAGTGGGAGTGGGGACCAGTCTCAATTGAAGTCTCAATTTCTCCAATAAAAAAATAAGCAATGAGTTGAAGAGTTGTGTGGGCGAAGGAACAAATAAGGCAGAGGAAATACGAGCAAATTTAGGTGGTGGGTGGACCATGAAGGACACGTTCCGGATGCTGGTCTTTACTTTAAACTCAACAGAAATTTTAAAAGGAATTTGGAGGAGGAGAGGGTCAGTGCAAGGGATGACTTCCACAGTTTGCATTTCGAAAAAAGTCAGTCCGGCTGAAGAAGAGAGGTAGTCAAAGTGAGTAGATGAGGGCTACATAATAATTGGTAGCAATAAAAAACAAGGGAACTCTGGGGCAGATAGCCTGGCCCTCGCTGGAGGCTGGAGTGATGCGAGTCTTATTCAGATTAAGAAATGAGAATCTCAAAGTGAATACAGTGATGAAATCAATCCATTAATTATCACCTGTGATCATTTAAAATAAAATATCTGCCAGATGAGTTACTCCATGAGGGCAGGGATTTTTGTCAGGTTTTTTTTTTTTTTAATCTCTACTATATTCTAACACCTAGAGCAATACCTAGAAAATTATATATGCTTATTAAATATGTGTTGAATATGAGTGAATGAATGAATGAATTGAAGGCAAGTCTTTGGGACATGAAGGCTTCACTCCCGAAGAACAGTATAAAAGGCATAAAGAGATTAATGACAATTGAGTGGGTTATGGTGGCAGTTTCTAACTGCCTTGTGTAAATGAAAGAGAAAAAAGCCTCAAATCTCTACATTTTGAGCCCAGTGTATAAAGGACTTTCTATTATTCTGCTAAAATAGTCAAATTCTTTTACATTTTTAGAAGCCAATATCCAAAGGTATAATCCTATGGATGCTGAATTATAATATCAGTTGCATTTATAATCTCTCTACATCTCTTATGTTCAAGTTAGGGTACCACCTAGGAACAAGTAGAAGGCTGAGAATAGAAATAGATATTAAAGGAAGAATTTAACAAGACAGGCAGCCTCACTATCCCAACCCCAATCAGCCTCCTTATCAATTAAACCAGCCTCTCCTCTCTTTTCTGTCGATTCTCCATTGTTTAAAGACCCAAAAATCTCATGACAGGGGCTTCTGCTTTGAAACAAAAGTTTATTTTCATCATGCCCTAACACTACTCCAATCTCAACTCTCACACACATACACACACATGCACGCACGCACACATGCACACACTTCATTGTCTATCTGTGACCAGAATATCTTCCCAACATTTCTTGGAGGGCCAAACATAAGCTAAAGAGAAGGATTGTTTGCACTAAAAGTATAGCAGGACTTAGCTCATTTATACCAGGGATATAGACATAGGCATGAGCCCTAGAAAGGACTACACCAAGGAACATAATTTCAGATCAGACTAAATTCATTGATATGGAGGCACTTGCCAGAATTCTAAATTCAATGTCCTAGCTCAAGCAGCTGAGAGTGGTTTTAATTTTTTGCTCAGCTACTTAAAAGAATGACTCTGACCCTTTAAAATAAAGGAAGACCTCCACTTACCATAAAACATCACAATTAAGTATCATAGATATTCTTCTTAGCTTTCCAAAACAGACCTGAAGCTATTTGCTATGGGCTGAATGTTTGTGTACCCTCAAAAACATTCATATGTTGAGATCCCAACCTCCAAGGTGATCGTGAAAGGAGTGCCTTCAGAAGTGGGATCCACACTCTCCTGAAAGAGGTTCAAGAGAGCTTTTCTTCCCCAGTTTCTTCCCCCAACTCATTGCTTATTCTTGCCCAGTAAGGACTCAGTGAGAAAATGTCTTTCATGAACCAGGAAGGGGCCCCCAACAGACACCAAATCTGCTGGCCCTCTGATCTTAGCCTTCACAGCCTCCAAAAGTGTCAAAAAATAAATTACTGCTGTTTTTAAGCTGCCCAGTTTATATAGAATTTTGTTATAGTAGCCTGAAGGGTCTAAAACACTATTTATCAGGATAACTTTGCACCAGAGGAAAGGAAATACCATGACCTTTTAGGTATTACTGAATGCTGAATCTTGAGTAGTTCTAATTCCTAAAAACCTAAATCAGACCAAGGGTCAGAGTAGGGGCTAATGGAGGTCATGCGAAAAATAGACTTTCAATCCTAGTCAGTCCCATAGTAAGTCCGGTAGGACCTCAGGCCCATTCAGTAGTTGTTTTCCCATTTCCTGAGTGTATGTTTGGAATAGATATTTTCAGTAAAAGATAAACTTCCCAGGTGACTCCCTAAACATCAAGCAAGGGCTAATAAGGCCAAAAGGGCAAAATGTAAACCATTGCCCTCCTCCTACCCAAATAACAAAACCAAAGCACGCCTACACCCCTAGAGAAATCAGAGAAATTAGCCCCAGCATTATTTTTTTAATTCTTTTTTTCATTACTAAATGTGCTGAGCTGATCATTAAACATATGAAAGGTGCAAAGCAGAAGATTCTAGTAACATTTAGAAACAAAAAATAATGAGTCACACAGAGTGACTGTGGATTATCATGAACTTAATCAAGGGGGGACGCCATTGCATCTGCTGTTCCTGACACAGTCTCTGTGTTGGATCAGATCAATATAGAACCTAGCACCTGGTTATTGATCTGTCTGTATTTTCTTCCTCTAGCCCAACAGCAACAAAACCTACTAGAAGCCGTTCACTTCTCCGGGTGAGCACAGCAATAAACCTTCACTATCCTACCTGAGGTCCATGTCCCCTTCCTGGCTCTTAGCCACACAGTGCTTACGAATCTAACTGTCCATCTATTAGAACGTCAGACGGATGAGGCACTACATAGTAGCACGTAGAGAGTGCCCTGGGAAGATACACATACATATGGTAGGAAGTCACTTCTACAAAAGTTTGGGAACCTGCCCAACGTGGTTAAGTTTTCTGGAGTCTCTGTGCTGTGGCAGTTTGTCAGAATGTAGTCTGCAATATAAAGAATGACATGCTGCTGCCTGCATCTGCCATTATTCACAGGGGCACGGCACCAGGTGAGCCATTCCAGATTGGAGACAACAGACAGCATATTCGGGTGTGCTGCTTCAAACCACTCACTGGACATGTCAAAATTCTGACAACTTTAAGTGGGGCCCACATAAAGAGCAGGCCTTCTGCTTGGTCCTGGCTGCAGTGCACCTGCTCTGACACTCAGCTCCCAGAACTCCCACCCAGAGTGGCTACACCACGCCGGGGTACTACACAGAGGCCACGCAAGTGGGACTCGCTGGAGATTTACAGGGCTGGGGAGCCACGTTAGTCCCTTGTTGGCAAGTAGCTATTCTCATTTTGTAAAGTTGACTTTTGTAAACCTGACTCTCAAACAGGTTTAGGAAAAGAAAGAATGGCCTACAAAGGAAACCATATCAATGTGTAGGCTGAGCTGGCCCCACATAGGCTGGATGTTTAGGGATTCAGAGTGAGGCATCTAGCTATGTGCATCAGCACTCTGTCACCAAGAAGAGGAGGTGCATGGTCAGGTCTGAAAGTCACAAAAAGCCATGAATGTTTCTCACTAGCTGCACACTCTGGCCATGTGGCAGCCTCTCTCTCAACCCACATCAACCCATATAGGACTGCCTTGAGTTGAGGTGGGGAAAAAAGATTCAGGCATTCCACAAAGACAGCTTGGCAAAATATGTAGCTGCCATCCAGAAGCGCACTGTATAGCACAACAGTCACTCCCAGCCAATGGCTAACTTCCCAGACTGTCACTGGCCTAAAAGAAGCAAGTGTTCAGGCTTAACACTGTTACCTCTGAAACTTCATCTCCTGCTAAGACTCTCCTCCTGGCCCATAACCTCTCAACTCTTTGGAGGGCATTCTGTTCAAGCTCCCATATTAAGGTCTTCATATTTACTGCCCCCCTGTGCCCTGAACACCTTTCCCCCAGTTGTGCAGATAGCTCACTGGCTCATTTCTTCATCGTTTAGGTCTGCTCCAGTGCCAGCTTCCCAGTAAGCCTTTCCTACCACCTCATTTAACACAGAATCCTTCTAAATGCCTCACAGCTCCTTTTCCTGTAATTTCCCCCTGGCACTTATCATAACGTAACATGTCATAGACTTACTCATTGTGTTTCTTGTCTGTCTCCTCAAAGTCTCATCTGAGCAGGGAATTTTATGTTTGACTCACTGCCTAGAACCATGCCAGTCACATAGTAGGTGCTCAAAAATAATGATTGAATAAGTGCACATGGCGGTTGTCAGCTAATGTAGTGACCAAGGGCTTTCTTTTCACTGCCCAGCATCCAAACTCCCTTCCAGTTTGGGAGAAACCCAACCATAGTGTTAGTCTTCATAGAAGAAAGCTTATTCCTCTTGCTAAGGACACTGAATGGGGTCAGATCATGTTTCTCCCAACACCCTGCTAGCTACAGCAAAAAGAAGAAACTGGATAATCTTACCCAACTCTCTAAATCTTGTAAACATGACAGAAAGATGCAAGCAACATGAGAGAGGACTGGCACCATGGTGGTGCAGCCCAGAGTACAGCTGCAGCAGCCATGGTGGGGTGCAGTGGAGGGGGAAGCTGAGCTAGGTGACAGCCCCACCGCCTGACCAAACTGACCAGGGACCAGGTGGGGAGGGGGAGGTTTCCCTGTGCTCCCTGTAGCACAGACTCTCTTGGCCACTGCTCTTTTTCTCAATCTGATTCTCAGGAATTCCCATTGATTCTGTGAGCAACCCAATTGCATAACAATTCATTATTTTAACTGGTTAGGTTAGTGGGAACTAACATCTGTTTTTGTAATTACAGCCTTTAAGGCACAGCATGTAAGGAAGGCGGAGTTATTAAGGACCTGGTCAGAAAGCAGGAACTGGGAACTAGTCATTTTGGATAGTGCTGAAGACCACCGTGCAGCCATGGAGGTAAGAAGCTGAGGGGTGGGTCACTGGAAATCAGGAGGTCAAGGGAATGAGAGGTCATGGTGCTGAAGGGTCACCACACAGACAGTGAAGCTACCCAGCATTACCCCTGGGCCAGACTGGTGAGGAAGACAGTTAACCAGGGGCCATGGTTTCAGATGAATGACAAGAAGCAGACAGGAGGCTAAGGTAAAGAGACGGACCCCAAAGAGCACTGTCTCTTCCCAGAGTGTTTCCAGAGATCTCTGTTTCTGAATCCCTAGGGCCTAGAATGGCGAATGTTTGCTGAGGATCCAAGCCTTCACGTTTAAACACGCAAGAGTTCTAAATAAGAGCCTATTGTGATAACTCCTCTCTAGATGGATACGGACTTTTTCTATCTTCTTCACTATCATCTTCCAGGAGCCAAGAACAGTACCCAGAACAAAGAAGTTCCTCCATAAATATTAATGGAATAACCAAGAAATGAATGAGCTTAAGTCTTCTTTTCTCTACTTCATGCTTTTCCTGCTTCTACAATATTTTATTTTCAAAGTTTCTGAAGATCAGCTGGCCTCTCAGATTTCTAACCCACATTTCTAAACCCACCCACCCTTTCATAGACACTATTCCTTCTTTCCACAAACTAACAAACACGTCAATGCCCAGAGCCATGTGGCTGGGAGGCTGTGGACTTGACAGTCAGAGACATCAGCCTCACGCTCAGCATCTCAGAATAAGGGTGCTCCCATGGGGAAAAGCATCAGTTATAAACCCAACATTGACTCATTCATTCATTCAACAAACCTTTACCAAGTGCTCCTATGCACCGTAATCTGCTAGGCCCTGAGGTGGACGTGGTCTCAAACTCTAGGAGGAGGTTAAGCACATATAACTGCAGAGCTAGAGGACACAGCAAAAAAAGATTGGACTTGCTGATAGGTATTCCTGCGTTCAAATTCTACCCCAGCCACTTACTTGTGTGAGTGAAATGCTTATTTGAGAAAATAAACAGAACCCCTCTGAGGCTTGGTTCTCTCATTTTATCTATGGGAGTAACAACTTAAAATACAATTCCTGGCAAATGGGCAAGTATCAAGAGACGTCTATCATCTTTCCTGACCTTCCCTCTCCTTTCTCTGCATCTCCAATGGAACCTAATCTGTGCCTGGGCATAGAGCAAGTGTGCAAAATCTGGATTGTTGGAAAAACTTTGCTACAGGGTCCAGCATCAGACTTTAGTAACCACTGACCCTGCTCTACTAAGTGCTGACTTTTGGTGCAGACATAGCCATCAGCCAGCGGGGGCCACACTGGGCACCAGGCTGCCCTTTGCCCAGCCTGGTCTGCAGAGGCAGGACTTCTGGAGCTACTTCCCTAACATCTTTGAGCATTTGAGCAGATACACTTGGGCCACTGCCCAAAGCCACAGCCCATTTGGCTGTATTGGCCCCCCAGGGTCTCCAGGACAAGGGACAGGCATGGATGGCAGATAGTCAATCTAGAGAGACATACCATCTAGCAGACGTCTTAAATGTCCTCCCACCCTTAAGCCATCTGTATGACTCAAAGCAGCCGGTCCTGACAGTGGCAAATGATCTGGTCATTGCCAGCATGCTGAAACAAGAAAAGCTGGTGTGGCAATTCCAAGCAGGGAAGAAAAGTAAGAGAAGGAGAGGATGCAAGTCCTATGTGGGCTTCGCAAAGCTCCCAGTGCAGGCAGAGGGAGAAGGAGAGAGACGAGGTTGGCACATGCCCCTCAAATGTCCTCCCAGACTCAGCACCACAGAGCCATCCCAGCTGCCTCGCTGTGGGGTTTCTGCACCTGCTCTACTCCCTGCTCCTCACACAGACTCTCCCTGAATCCTCACTCCTAGCTGCCAGGTCCTGCTTATCCACAGCTCCAGAAGAAAGAGAAGAGTCTGGAGCAGTAGTCATATCCAAGGAGGGCAGTCTGCTCGCCTGCTTCAATTAGGGGTGATCCAGCCCTGGGCCGTGACCCTCAGCCATGGAGACAGACTTCTCATGAGCTCTTTCATGCCATGGGCCATAACAAAGCCATGGCCTCAGAAATCTCTCCCCAAAATACCAAAACCACCTAGCTATGTCAGAATTCTGTAAGCTCCTGTGACAGACACAGACTGGCTCTCTGGCCTCCCATGACCCTGTGGGGAGAGGTAAGACAGGCTTATGAGAAGCATCAGCAAATGCTACAAGACAGACAGCATCCTGTGCCAGAATGTCTGGGGAACTCTATTGAGTTACATATGTAGCGTTCTCACACAGCATGACAACCCGTCTCTCACTCCAACACGTCCTAGGTTCTTTATTGCAGCTAGGAGGCCAAGAGCAAACAGCTGGCTCTGGGATATCCACGTGACTACAGATGCCCACGCCTTCTGCTGGGTGAGTCTCAGCCTGCCAAGCTGCTGACACCGCTGCAGAGGCTATTCATTCCTCCTGTGAGTGCCTCGGGAGCTCCCCAGCCCTAGACAGCTAGAATGCTGGGTCTACAGACACACCCCCACACTCCAGCAAGACTTACTGCTGGGGGCTCTGCCCTGACATTGAGAGGAGCAGCCCTCCCTCCTATCCTGCCAGAGGCTGTGTGGTGGGAACGAGGCTGCGGTGCACTCCAGTTTCCACCAGCTGCAGACCCAGGTTCCCAACACCACGCACACAACTTTCTGATGCAACCAAATATTTTCTGCACTTGGGTAACTCTGAGAGGGTATGCACATCCAATTCCCAATGTACCTCCTCCAAAAGATACTCCCAGGGCTGAGGAGTTTCTAATCTCCAAATCAGGACATAGGGTCAAGACACCTAATGCTGGATGGTGGACTGTAGGAACTGTCCAGGACACAGTCACTCTTATCAGACATGAAGGTACCTCTGATCAAGGTGCCTTCTCTCTCTTGTGCGAACACAGAGAAGAAGAGATAGGCGGCTTGAACCAGACACCTGGCAGCTGCCTCAAAGTCCACAGAAACACAACCAGACCCGGTCTGGTTTCTGTACCGCAGAGGGGCCTCCTAACCCGTTCATGTCCTCACCCACCTGGCTGACAGTGGCAAGCCTTGACCCACAGCTGCCCCTCTCAATCCCAGCTGCCCTTGGCACTGACACGTGCCCCCTCAGTGTGACAGTGCTTACCTGGGCACCTCTCTATAAGACCCCGAATGCCTCAGCCATATGCCTTCAACAGGATATCAACAGGGTTCCCATCAGGGAGGGGACGGCGCCTCTGGGCTCCGTTGAGGAGGGCAGAAGGGCTTCAGGATGCAAGGTGCTTTCCCTTTCACGTTCACAACCCCACCCCCATTCTAGCTATACTCTGGCTGGCCAGCTGGGCAGGTAGAATCTGTGCTCTCAAGTTATAGGTGAGGAAAAGCAGTAGTCATGTCCGGGCACGCATGCCAGGCCCCTTCCAAATTGTCCACATTATCCTCCCAGAAGACACCAGGGTGGGAGTTGGCGTCTCTCTCTCTCACACAGATAAAGAAGCAGAAGTCCAGAAAGGGTATGTGACTAGTGTGGTAGCTGACGGGTCCCAGATCAAGATTACACAGGGGTCTGTCTGACTACACCCCAGGTCCTCAGGAGCCAAAAGAAGGCAAAAGCACATGTGGACATGGTCAAAGCCACGTGGACTCCTGGGCAGGCGTGCATGGGCCCAGACCAGCCGGACATGCTAGAGGCAGTGGTCAGCTCACCCAGTGCCCAGTGCACAGCCAGCTTCATCCCACTGATGGCAGAGAGGAAACAGTCATCCCAAATGCACCGAAGACTCGGGAAGCCCAACCTAAAATAAATTAGCTCCCCTCTGACTGGCCTACCATGGGGGAAAACATGACAAACATCATATATCACCAAAGCCAAATTCCAGTTGTACCCATTTATAATACAAACATGTCTCAGGTGGAACATCAAAGAGCTCATTTAGCATCCTGCAAGGAGCGCTCAGAGGGCCCGCGATGCCCTAGCTGAGACAACACAGCGCATATACACTTATGAGCAAACTGGTCCAGGTGTGGGAGAAAAATCAGTCTCCTTTAGGGTGGCAGGGGGAGACCCCTCCCACATTTGTAAAGTGCCAGACAGAATTAAGGATGGGACTTGGCATGGGTGGGGGAGGGCAGAGATAAACCAGAGCTGGCAAACCAAACCCTCATAGCAGACAGGACAGGATGGCTCTAGGGCACAGCCATCCATGGAGGACACCCAAGAACCGAGGTCCACCCACTCAGCTCCATCTACCCTGCAGCCCCTGGGATCCCCAGCCCAGAGCCTACAGGGCCCCGGGGGAATCCAGTTAAACTGAATTCGAATTTTCATGGCTTATTTGCTCAGTGACCTTGTTAAAGGCCCTCAACCTCTCTAAGCCTCAGTGTCCTGACTATTAGAATGAGGTTAAGTCTGTGAAGGCGACTGTGGATGAGGTGGAGTAACAGATGGCAGGGGAGGTGGAGGTAGAAAGCGCTTTGTAATTCATCATCATGCACTCCATTCCCACCATTTCCAAAATCCTAAGGCATCACATCACATCAGCCAGCACTTGGGGCCCTCAGTGTGCAAAGGCCGCCAGGACAGCCACTCCAGCTGAACAAGGCCTCCCTGGGGAGGCAAGAAACCCCTCTGGAGCAGCAGCATATTCACTCTCATGGGGTTGACGACAATGACAGCTATCTCTGGAGCCTCTTGTTGAATCAAACTGTGTTCATCGAGGTATTATATACATGCAGAAAAATGCAAAAATCCTGAGACTGCTGAGCATACAGAGAAGGTGTTCTTTTTTTTTTTTATTTTATTTTTTTTTTTTATTTATTAAATCATAGCTGTGTACATTGATATGATCATGGGGCATCATATACTAGCTTCATAAACCATTTGACACATTTTCATCCCAATATTCAACATAGCCTAGAGAAGGTGTTCTTATCCTTCCTGATTCTCCTGATTCTCATACATGGTTTCCTCAACCCAGCCTTCCTGCCCATGTGGGAGGAGGATAAAAGTGTCTGAAGGCCATTCTATAAAGCAACGACTATGTCCACAATCAAAGCTTGGGAGGAATCTGCTTATAATAGTAGAGTGAGATTGGAGGCCTTGATCTCCCAAATGGAAGCCAGCCAAATTAAGAAAAGGTATTTTCTCCCTTTCTGAGCTTCTCTGGGTTTCCTGGTGAGCACCTCAGGCAGCTGCTCCCCGGTGCTGTAATGCACTCAAGTGTTCTCTGCTCTGCCCTCATCAGCTGACACCTCCCGGATTAGTAAGGATTAACTGACAAATCTCTTTCCCCTTCAAAAAGAAGTTATTGATGACACCCTGAGATGCCTGTTTTTGGAGAGGTTTGCTTATGTTTGTTTTTCTTACTCTTCTCTGCTTGGAGTTTTTTGTTTTATTAATGGACCTCCTTTTTTTTAAGAGTAGTTTTGGGTTCACAGCAAAAGTAACCAGAAGCAAAGATATTTCCCATACTCCTCCAGCCCCCACATTGGCATAGCCTCCCTGATTCTGACCACCCTGCACCACACTGGTACTTATTTTACAAATGATGACCTACATAGATGTATTATCCTCACCCACAGTCCAGAGTTCACATGTAGATTGATGTCTCATTTAAACCTGTAAAACTTTCCCTCCTCCTACATGGTATGTTCTGTAAGTGAAGCCCAGAGCCATCAAGAGCTCAGACTAGAGACTGAATCAGAAGATCTGGGAAGCTCCAGCCCAGGTGTTCCTGAAGATTGAAGTACACACACCCAGGGCTTTCTAGCTCTTAGATAGCTAAGAATGACCAGGGCTTTCTAGCTCTTAGATAGCTAAGAATGAGCCTTGGTCCTAGGCCACCTGGAGCAGCCCTGTCCAAAATAAGTAGATAAAAGCCACATATTCAATTTAAAATGTCCTACTAGCCACTGTAAAAAGGCAAAAAAAGACAGGTAAAAATAATTTTAATAGGACATTTTATTTAGCCAAATGTTATCATTTCAACATGTAATCAATGTAAAAACTATTAATAAGGTATTTTACATTCATACTAAGTCTTCTAAACCAGTGTGTATTGTACATTTACAGCACATCTTCATCTAAATGTTAAATTTTCATCAGAAATACTTCATCTGATTTTAGATTTTATAAAATTCATCTTTAGCAAAGTAGATTCACGTAATCAGGTTGTTTTAAAAATACTTAACTTTTTTTTCTAATACTTAAATCAGGTGTCAGTTTTAAAATTTAAATTAATTTCAATCAGTTATAATTAAAAATTCAAGTCCTCAGTAGCACCAGCCACATTTCAAGCCCTAAATAGCTACATTCATCTGGTGGATTCTGTACTGGACAGTGCAAGGCCACGGGGCAAGGCCAGGGGGGTTCCACAGGTTGGTCGTGCAGCCTTCTACCTGTTATCCCGCATAACTCCAAAGTCCATTCCAGGATGAAAAAACAAGGGCAGTCTGAAGCTTTTTTTTTTTTTTCTGAAGGTCTGTATAAGGGGCTAGTTCAAGCTCACTATTCTACTGGGGAATGGGTATTATCAAAAACTTATTTTTGTTTTTAAGACCAAAGAGATTGCTGAGTCCAAACTAGCTTCACCTTAGGGAGCCCCACAGGATATTGTAAACAATGCCTCCTAGGCAGACTGGGCAGTCCATCTCCCCAGCCTCCTGCCCAGCCCAGGTTACTGAGAGGCTTCATTGCACTGCCACCTCCCAGTCTGTCCTCAGTGCCTCCCTACCCAGGATAGGGATACAGCCCAGAGTCCCAGCTGCCTCTACCACCATCTAACCCAGTCCAAAGGTGAAATATGTGTCCCCAAGAAAGACTGGGAAAAGTAATCAAGGGAGATGACCGTCACCACCATACTCTAAACCACAGCCTGTGAACTCACCGTGTTCTGCATGCCACTGTCAGCCCGTCAATATGCATCTCTCACTGAATCCTCACAGCTCTACAAGTGAAGTAATATTATGATCCCACTTTCCAAAGGTCACTGCCTTTGCCCATCCCATCTATGCTAGCTCAGTAAGGAGCCCTGCTTTCCCTGTGGACTCTCTCCCAGCAACCTGCTCCACCCCCACTAAGTCTCCTGTCCAGACTTTTCCTTGAACACCACGTCTTTATTACCAACTGCTCACTGACAGTGGCTGCGTATGCATAAACCACACAAACGCTGCGTGCTCACAATGTCCAAAGATGATTCACCACCTCCCCCAACCAAACACATTCTTCCTCCTGATTTCTTATGATCCCTGAATCATATATGATTTACACAGACCCACGCCTCCTCCCAGGCTCTATTTATATCTCATTGGTCTTCTAATTCTCTAAGGTCAAGCACATCTATTCCCTCAAGAGGACTTGAGTAAGTTGCCTTCCCACCCCCGTGCTACATATGGAAAGGGCTTCTCCATCCCTTACTTAGCAAAGGAACAAACAATATACAAGAATGACAACAATAATCACAACCCTGTCTGTGTGCAGAATCAGTAAATGCTTGTTAACTGGGTTGCATTAATGCAGTCCTCTTCTTCATTCCATCCTCTATAGCACCCTGGAATCAAAGCCAGCCACTTACGTCCAGGTAGTGGCGAGGAAAAAGAGCTTTCGGATTTCCCTAGTCAAGGGCCCCACCCTCCAGCAGAATAGAAGGAGTTGGTGGGTCTCTACACTCTGACAATCCATAAGCCACATGTAGGACTGGAACAGGTGGTCCCAGATGAGATCACCCAGTTCCCAGCAGGTACACAGAGACAAGAGACCTGCTCAGCCTCCTGCAGAATGACTCGCCTACTTTCTCTTGGCCACACCTCTTCCACTATCCCCCTGTCTGGTGCAAACGACCCATTTAAACATCTCAGAAGCGACACATGAGAAGCAGAATAATAAGGGGCCAGCCCCAGGGCCCCCAAGCAGCAGTCACCGTGTGCAGGATAGAGTGCGCAGGCCTCTCTGTCGCTCTCATCTGTCACACATCAAGTGAGAAAAGATCTATTTTTTCCCCAGGCAGCATGCCTACAACTTCAATTGGCCCAAAAATAAGCTTGGCTAAATTTGCTTGTGAGATGCTCTAAATGATACACAGTGATCCATAAGGAGCCAGTGGGAGAAGCCACACCACAGTGACATGGTGGGGAACACGGCTCCACAGGATAAGCAGATCTGAGATAGGTGTGGGCTCTTCCCAGGAAATAGTGTTCCCAGTTCTGAGCTCCACTTCTCAGCTGGCTGCAGTCCAGACTTCCTCCTGGCCACCACTTTGTTCCCAGCAGACTCACAGCTACCCAGCTGGGCAGAGAGTCACTGCTAGCCTAGGCACTGGAGGATGCAGGCGGGGGGATGGCTGCCTACTCCCCAGCACAGGGAGATAGTGGGTGGGGATTCCCTCCCCCATCTGCCAAGATGTAAACAAGAAACCCCAAAGAGTAGGTGAAGTGAGCCTGGGAATTCAAAGATGTCATCTGAGGTCCAGGGCTCTTTATACCAGGCTAATTCCAGGAAAACAAGCCTGGGGAGTTTGCAACATCAGTCCCATGGCAGTCTCAGAACAACACCAGTGGTTTAGAACTGTCTTAAACAGAAAGCATATAATGAGAGGGGCTCAAAATGCAGAAACATATTTCCATGTGGCCTGCGTAATGTGGGGAGGAGTTACCCTGATGAAGGAGTCAGCTCCAGGGCAGTGAACGTGCTCAGGATCAAATCCTGACTTCCCCTCATATAGCTCTGCGACCAGAGGATACGGCTTCCCTGGGCTGAGCTGTAGATCCCTTAGCTGTAGACCAGGAATAGAATGGTATGCGTCTTCCCTCTGGGAGCAGTAGGTAATAAAATGCATATTAAAGCACTTCGCACCTGGCACACAGTAGGTACTACTCACAAATAGTAAGGATGGTAAAATAATTTTTGTTCTTCTAGGTAGACATTTGCACTACAATGTTTATTGTGGCTCAATTCATAATTGCCAAGTCATGGAAGCAACCTAAGTCCCCATCAACCCATGAATGGATCAACAAACTATGGTATATGTATACCATGGAATAATATGCAGCCAATAAAAAATATGGAGACTTTACATCTTTAACATTTACCTGGATGGAGTTGAAATACATTCTTTTTAGTTAAGTATCACAAGAATGGAAAAATAAATATCCAGTGTATTTCATACTAATATGAAATCAATATATAAACACTGACATGCTCCTAAGAATAATAAAACATTATTATAGTCCAGTTCTGGGGCAGAGGGAAGGAGGAGGAGGGAGGACAATTAAAAAATTAGTGATTATGCTAGCTTCCAATACCTGTGCCAGGTAGGCAGCAGCCCTAGAGGGGAAGTGACTGCACCTGCCACTCTGCTCCACCACAGACGTCACCTGGCTTCAATGCAAACTCCATGAACCTGAGTGATCCCCACGGGTGAGTTTGACTCCTCACTTCCTAACTATCACAAGCAGCCTCATCAGAATTGGCTTCCCCTTGTAGCTTTCCTACAAGGTCAGCTCCAAGGTAGTCCCCAGCCAGGGGTTCCACCAGCTGGAAACACATCATATGTACTAAGTCAGGGGTGGCGAACACAAAGAGCCAAAATTTTAAACTGTGAGAGTCAGAGAGCCACACCACGCAGTGACCTGCCAAAACAGACAAACACTCACACAAAAGCATATAATTTTAACAATAATATATTAAACACATAATATA
>CAUYPK010056045.1:0-100204 GCA_963574355.1 Loris lydekkerianus | reverse complement strand
CCAAGCCCAGGAGTTTGAGGTTGCTATGAGCTGTGACGTCAGAGCACTCTACCCAAGGCAACAGCCCAAGGCTCCAGTGTGCCAAGACTGTCTCACTCTGCCCCTAAGGATTAGGGCTGTGAGGCAGTTCAGTCCCCGCCTTTAAGCTGCTCACTCACTAGGTTACTTTGTCCCGCCCGTTTCTTGCTCTGGAACCCTGAGGGCGGGGCTTCTTGGAGCAGTTTTTTCACACAATGGCTTTCACTGAGCCCAGTTCAGTGGCTCATTTTGGGGCCCCAGACAATGCCCAATGTTCTCCACACTTCTGGTCAAGCTCTCCCCAAGGCAGCTCAACTGAGTGCCAAGTCCAAGAACACCATAACAGTTCACGGGTAAGGCCTTTCCAGTTTGCAGTCTCAGTGCTGCTTGTACTCACGGTTGCTGGCGTGATTAGGTTGATCGAACACATGCAGCCACTTGCCAGTTTTCCACTGTTTTTGTCCTCCTCCTGGGGTCTAGAAGTCCCTTGCTGGCTCCCTGTATCCTCAAAGGGATGATCATAGGCAGATCCCACCAGCCAGAGATGTCTGGAGTCTTGTCTCCCCAGATTCCCCGTGCCCAGTTGCAGGGAAGCTGTTACTCAGCCACCATCTTTAATCCCACCCTATTATTCCTTTTTAATAGCCTCTGATTGTTGTTTAACTTTTTTTTAATCTCTAATTTAAAATCTGTAAACTTTTTTCCCTTCACTTTCTACACTGTAGCTCTTCGTTCTACTTTCACTTTTTTTACTTCATTTTGATCTTTGTCTTTCATGTTGCAAGTTCTCAAACGTCTAGTCCATTCTTACTCAAAAGTGAGAAAGCCCCTGAAAGGAAGCTCTGTAGGCCAGAAGAGTGTTTCCTGTCTGCTGGGGTTCCCTGTAAGGTCACGGTGGGAGATTGTGATATCAGCTTAGATATGGCTGTCTTCTGTCCTGAGCTGGTCTCTCTTCCTAGAGGAGAGTCCTCAGATCTTCTGCCAGCTGGGCTAGAAAGCCCACCCTGGAGGCTTGGGTGCTGAGAGCATGCTCTTTCTCAGAGATGCAGACTTGTCCCCAACTCTGCCTTAGTTGCACCTGGTCTCTGAATCCGAAACCTCTCTGTTGCACTCTCTCCTGGGACTAAACCTTGACTTTTATGGGTGTGGGAATGGGTTGCAGAGGCTAGGGAGAGGATCTTGCAAAGGGCTGAATGGTTTCTCTGATAGACTTTTAAACAATCTGCTATACTCAAGCCTTCAGAATATCTATCCGAGGCTTCCAATTCCTGAGAATAGGTTGGGGGTGGGGGTGGGGGAGGGATGTTCTGGAGCATAAATCACTAGTTTTTGTTTAGCTTTATTTTTGACATGTTTTAACTTTCAAGGCAGTGTAGGGATTAAACACCAACTGTGGAGCCCAGGTTGCCTGCTGGAACCTGTTTCGTCATTTGCTAGCTATGAGCCTGAGAAATTTATTTAGCCTCTTTGTACCTCAGTTTTTCTATCTGTAAAATAATAATTTTATTGTACAGGGGATAATAATAAACATGCTATAATAGCTTTGGGTAGGGGTCAGAACACCACAGCCTACAGGGAAATCCAACCCACAGCCTGTTTATGCATGGCCTGTGTGCTAAGAACAGTTTTCACATTTTTGTACAGTTGTAAAACCAAAAAGCTTGTAGAAGAACATGCAAAAAAATGTTAGGAAGTCCATAAATCCTAAAATAATTACTCTCTAGCCTTTAATAGATGTGTTCTGACACCTGGCTTGTACAGCAGTTGTATGCACCAAGTTAGCACAGGTGAAGTACTAGAACAAAGTAAGATTATTTCATTCATTTATCTCTGGGTTAGATGAATACATATTCCATACATTTGATGGAGTTTTCCAGTGTGTTGATGGAATTTAAAGCCATTGAGACCACATGAGAACCCAAAGGATTTAGATAAAAAGAGAAGGGGCCGAAGAGTTGAGTTCTGGGCACGGAAACTTTAAGTGGTGAGGGGATAAGGAAGGTATGAGCAAAAAGTCCTGGGAAAAGGTACATGAAGTAAGAGAAAAACAGGAATATAGAATATTGGAAACTAAGTTTGAAAAGCATTTTTAAAAGAAGTAGTGACCTACAGTTTGAAATGCTGCTAAGTAATATAATGACTAAGATCTACCCATTGGATTAGAGAAGGTGGAAGTCATGGGTGACATAGTGAAAGCAGTCAGTGGAATGTTGGGGCAAAAACCTTGAAGCTTCAGAGAAGACAGAAGCAGAAAACTAGAGACCACGAAGATAGACAAATATTTCAAGAAAATCTTCTACAAAGACAATCAGTGAAATGAAGTGTAGGAAAGTAGAGTTTTGAAGATGAGATTTACAGCAGCTTGACTGTATGCCAACAGCAATGATTCAAATGCTTACAGGGGGAAAGAAGTGATGGTGGCATCAACAGAAGTCTTTTTGGATTACTTTAAAATTGTATTTTTAAAAATTGAAATAGAAAGGTGAGCAACTTAAGTTGAGGATTGAGAAGCTACAGGCCACACCTTACCCAATGCCTGTTTTTGCACGGTACAATGGCTAAGAATGACTTACACATTTTTAAATGGTAGAAGAATTTTTAAGAAATATTTTGTGACACATGAAATTCAAATTTCAGTGTCCCTAAAGTTGTACTGGAACATAGCCACACTTTTTTATTTGTATGTGACCTAAAGCTGCTTTTTTGTTGCAAGGGCAATGTTGTGCGACACAGCAGCACAAGGTGCTCTCGGCTCTGCACTCAACACACTACAAATGGCAGTGAGGATTGTAACATGGCAGTGTTGCAACTGCCAGGCATAGCACAACACACCAACATTTTATCATTTTCATCACTGTGAATCCGTCATGTCAAAGCCATTGATAAGGCACAGTGAAATGTAGACTATGTTCACGTTTGCTGGCATGTGTTTATGATGAAACTGCACTTAAACTGTGCTGAAGAGCACAACATCCACTCAAACTACCAGACCAAGGGTCTATCACAGGGTTTCCAAATCACAGGAAAGCAACAGTCAGAAAGACTAGAAAAACCTTTTCTTTGAGACAATCTCATTTGTCACCCTCAGTAGAGTGCTGTGGCATCACAGCTCACAGAAACTTCAAACTCTTAGGCTTAAGTGATTTTCTTGCCTCAGCCTCCCAAGTAGCTGAGACTACAGGCACCTGCCACAATGCCTGCCAATTTTTAGAGATGAGGTCTCACTTGGGCTCAGAGTGGTCTCAAATCTGTCAGCTCAGGCAATCCACATGCTTTGGCCTCCCAAGGGCTGGGATTACAGGCGTGAGCCACCATGCCTGACAGAAACACTAGAAAATTTAAAACAATCTCTCATTCCAGCAGAATTTCCTCACACAAATGAAAAATTCATATGAGGCTTCAACTAAAGTAAGTTTCCAAGTGGATGATTTGTTAACTAAGTAAGGAAAGCCAAAAATTAACTATTAATAAACTGTATTTGATTGCAGTAGCCTAAGAAACATCATCTAAAGAAAATAAGCTTGTCTACGACTATTGGCCTTTGGCAGGAAGAATTGCTTGAAGAGTTGAAAATTTAAAAATTTAGAAACAATGTCGATGTTTTCAAGGTTTTTCTTCACTCTTGGTGAGTCAAGAGATTTTTATCAATATTGCTTATTTGTCTTTTCAAGGAGTCAATGCCACGTTTGAAATGACTAAAGAATTTGCCTCTATGAAGAGATTAGTAGGGCTTTCAAACAAGCCCCCTCAACCCCCACAAAAGTAGAATCTGCTAACTGCGGAAAAGTCTTAATTGAAAACATTAAGTGTTTAAAGCCTAAAGTTGTTCATGATATATTATTCAGCAGCAGGTTTTTTACAGTAAATATTTGAATCTATTACATTACTGAACCAGTAGTGTGAAGAGTGAACCTCATTCATTTTTGTAGATTTAACTATTGTCAGTTTTGACTTTTTGTCAGATAGCAAATCTGAATACCCCGACTTGCCCTGCTGCTCAGCAGGGCATGGTTTAGCAGTAGAAAAGTTTCATTGTTTTTTTTTGTTTGTTTGTTTTGAGACAGTCTCACACTGTTGTCCTAGGTAGAGTGCCATGATTCTAGATCACAGTAACATCAAACTTACGGACTCAAGTGATCCTCTTGACTCAGCATCCCAAGTAGCTGGGGCCATAGGTGCCTGTCACAAAAGCTGGCTAGTTTTTCTATTTTTAGGTAGAGATAGGGTCTCACTCTTGATCAGGCTGGTCTTGAACTCCTGAGATCCAATGAACCTCTCACCTCAGCCTCCTCATGTGCTGAGATTACAAGCATGAGCCACCATGCCTGGCTTTATTATAATGTTTTAGACTCAGGGCTAACACTGAAATTTTTCTGAATGAGATAAACAATGCTCAACCACTATTACTGAACATTACATAGCTTCGGAAGTTAGCTTTGGTTACAGGCTTGATAATGTTTCATAATGAATTCAGCCTAAAATTATAAGGTATGCAAAATATACTGTAGCAAACTAATTGCCAATAACTAACATTGCCTGAATCATAAGTTAACACCAACCTGCTTATACACTTCTTATGCATCAAAAATTAGAAGCAGAGACAGCCCACATTTTCCAATCTCAAACTAAAGGCAATGTTTTTCAGAGATCAATGCGAGCATAAAGGAAATTTCAACACTTGAAAGTCCATCGAATTGTTTAAATGATTCCATCTAACCTTCTATTGACAGTGATCTATCTGCCACATAATGACCTGCTGAAAAGCAAATATCAGGAGAAGAATCTAATAGAATTGTACAAATGCCTTGCACGTGATGAAAATGAACATGTTTGATTAAAATCATATGCTCATGGATTGGTATCACATCTTGGCAGTTCCTACCTATTAGAAAAGACATTTTCAAAGATGAAATACATAAAACCTAACAGATGAACATTTGCAAACAATTTCAATGATTTCAATACTTACTTTGAACCCAATGAAGCAAAATGAATACCCCCTAAAAAAGCATTCTGCCCTTCTCATTTAGATCTGATTAGAAAAAGCAGTACTCAATTATTATTTTGGATTTTGACAATAAATTTGTGGAAATTTCCTTTATAAATAGCTACATATAATATCTTTGTTGTAGCTTCTTGGTTCGCAGACTGCAAGATTGACTTTCTGGTTCATTATAGAAAAAATTTATGGACCCCCCAAGCAGAGACATCTCAGGGGTTTGGAGCAGTAAGCCAGCTGCTGCCAATTGTTCTCAGTACATTCAGCCCCAGGTGCAGGTGGGGAAAGGGGACAAGTGCTCAAGGAAGTGCCCATTTCTAAGTCCATTTCCACTCACCCATCTGCTATCTTTCAAAAGCTTCTTGCATGCACAAGTATTATTTTTGTCTTGACATATGCTTACAAAACACTTGTTCTATCAAGAGAAGAGGTTCATAGGCAACTGGAGTGACCTGGAGGGGTAACCTATTTCTTGTCATGGAAATAGACAAGTGGTTCAGAATTAGGTACAAAGATCTAAATGAGGATCACAGTTGTCCCATTTCTTAGCCGTGTGACCATAGGCATTTACTGATCTTTAAATTGGGGATAACAATACCAACAATGTCATGGACTGGTACACAGAAAACATCCCAGTAACTATTGTTCTTATCCGCACTACAACTCTTGCCCCCTCCCCCAAAAATCATGCCTCAAACTTACAGCAAACAAGCAGAGAAATGGGTCTCTTTCAAAGACCTCACCACCATAGTTTTGACTATTACCTATTAAAGCAAAATGAAAAGTATGTGTCCTTATGGTTCTCTGGAACTCGAATGTAGATAAAATTAAGGAAGTGGTATCTGGGCGCCATCCATGGCTCAGTGGGTAGGGCACCAGCTACATACACCTGGGCTGGCTGGTTTGAACACGGCCCAGGGCAGCTAAGAAAACAATGACAACTGTAACCAAAAAATAGCTGAGTCTTGTGGCGGGAGCCGGTAGTCCCAGCTACTTGGAAGGGAAGCTAATTGCCGAAACCCAAGAGTTTGAGGTTGCTGTGAGCTTTGATGCCACAGCACTCTACCCAGAATGACAGCTTGAGACTGTCTAAAAAAAAAAAGAAAGTGGTATCTGAAAACAAAATAGAAGGTACAGATTAACACCAAATCCTTCCACAGAGTGAGGTTTCTTAGTCTCCTAGGGGTGGATTTTCACACTCAACACCATAAAAATCTGTTTTACATTTGCCACTCAATGTACATGAGTATAAAAGTGTAACAAATTATCTTTACCATGTTTATTATTTTCATGAAGAAAATACCTTTACTTGTCGGGAGTGGTGGCTGACATCTATAATCCTAGTACTTTGGGAGGCCAAAGCAAGGATTGCTTGAGGTCAGGAGCTTGAGAGAAGCCTGGGCAACATATCAGGGAACCACTATCTCTAGAAAAGTTAAAGAATTAGCCTGGCATGGTGACACATGCCTGTAGTCCTAGCTACCCAGCTACTCAGGAAGTCTGCTTGAGCCTGGAGAGGTTCAAGGTTGTAGTGAGCTGTTTGTACCACTGCATGCCAGCCTGGGTGATGGACTAAAAAATTACCTTTATTATGTTTATTACATTCTGTTCTACATAATTCTATTCCATTTTTTAAAAATGTAAACTCATTTTTGAACTATAGTCTTTGGGTTTTAGTCAAGTTGTTAAAAATACAGCTCTCCAGGACCCATTCAATACCACTAAACCAGTCTCCAGAGGACAGAGCAGAAACTGTTTTAACAAACTTACCAAGCGATTTTTTAAATGTTAGTATTTTGTGCAGTTCTATGAACTACCAAGCCCTACACCCTCATTTCCTTGGCTATCACAAATGGAAGGTTAGAGGAATTCAAGTGGCATTAGTTTGCTGGGCAAGTCAGAAGAGAGACGTATACACCTAAACACAAACCTGCTCAAAGACATACCAAGAAACAGGCATTTCTTCATGGAGCACAGGTCCGATTTCCAATGTTTCTTTTATTTTCAAAGATCTTGAACTTAAAAAGAATTTATGATCATTGATTCACTCAACATTTATGAACACCTAGTATGTGCTAAGAACTTTTCTAGGTGCTTGGGATTCAACAGGGAACAATGAATTCCCTATATTGTAGTGGTATGTCTTACTCTTGCAATAAAGTGACTGGGTAAAATTGAACCTCCAATGATCGGGTTCACTGCTATTTTTTCAATTCGCATCTCTCTGCTTTTTTTTTTGCAGTTTTTGGCCGGGGCCCGCTTTGAACCTACCACTCTGGTATATGGGACTGGCACCCTACTCCTTGAGCCACAGGCGATGCCCTACATTGCTCTGCATTCTAAAAGTATTTGGCACCTCTTCCTTTCCAGAATGGGAAGCAGATGGTATAATTCAAGTCAGGAATTGCTCAGGAAACAGGGCTAGCTGGTCTCATTAAAAGAAAGCATGATAAATTACTTGACCTGAGTATTTTACTTAACAAGTGGATCGTGCTCAGTAAGGCCTGAGTACCAACCTAACTCTGATATTCCATCACACTTCCATTTCTCCCCAACTACTCTAAGCCTTTGAGAGGAAGGGCTAGGTCTTATAATCCACTGTGTTCCCAGCACCTAGGTTAGTGCCTGGAAGATGAATCACTCAAGTATTTGTTGAACTACTAAATGACTAGCTCCATGAAATCACTGTAGCTCTTCATAATATTTATTGTTATGTAGAATACTTGTAATGCTACAAATATTGAGGTCACATGGAAAGTAAAAAAAAGTGAAGTTATATTTAAGTGTTTTGGAATTCAATAGTTCTAAAACTGCCATTTACATTTATGCCTGTTGTAAGCATCTCATACATTTTTCTTAAAACTTTACAGAGCTTTAGTTACCAGTACCAAAACTACACAATAAAAAATGAGAGTAATTATTTTATTATAAATACTAGATCTGACGTTAGTTTTCTTATATAGGCCAGCAATCTGTTATCAGCAATTCTAATACCAACAAACTCTGAAAACCTGTCTTTTTCCTAAATTTGTGACAAAAATTAACTTGAACTATGTAAGGCTATTTAGATAGCCTTACACAGCCTATCCCAGTTATGATGTTTGATTTATAACTGCAGAAATATTAACCTTTGACTATGGGGTGCTGCCCCCAGACCCCACCCACTAATGGTGTTATGTAATCTACAGTATGTTATTTTAAAGAAGAAAATTCTAAAATAAAAGTATACTATAAACAAAGAAAACTGAAGCCTTGTGCTGTATACTATTGCCATCTGCTGACACCAATTTAGAACTACAAATACATAACCAAAATGAAAATGTTTCTTTCAACTTGCTTATAGGGTTAAGAGTATAACACATTTAACAGTTGAGAGATTATGTATTTTCAAAATTGTTACAAAGAAACAATCCTCAGTGAATTTTTAAAAAATCTACAGTATGTGTTGGACCCTAATGTGTTCCATCTTTCATAACCTAGAAGTTGGACTACTCAAAATCGAAAAGTAGTTGAATACCTTATCTCTAATGCAGGGTGAGGGGCTCTAGCTGCCCTTTTGGGTACTATTTTTCACTACTCCTTAATATTGAGTTAGGATGAAAGCCAGAGAAAAGAACTGATGCCATCGAAACTTTACAATCAAAATATTCAGAAATTCCTCTACTGACCATTTCTAATATAGCTAAAAGCAATGTCAAGATTACAGGGATCTCATGTTTTATATACAAATACAACACAGATGGTAGTAATTATCTTAATGAAACCTACTCTGGACCATAATAGCATTTTGGACTATTTGAGTGTGCAAATCATCTCTACACTGCCATTGAGTATGTTCCCTCTCTGTTTCTTAGAGTTCCCAAAAGATATCAGCTTTGGGGAACACTCACATCGTCTTAATCTTTTATTTTCTCTTCCTCTCTACCATGGTTAGCAGCACATCTTTGGCACAGAGGAAATGTGTAACAAATACTAAGTTGTGATAATGAATTCTATTTGTTTTGAGTAGAGTCCCATGACATCATAACTCACAGCAACCTCCAACTCTTGGGCTTGAGCAATCCTCCTGGCTTAGCATCCAGAGTAGCTGGGACTATAGGTGCCTGCCGCGATGCCACACTAATCTTTCAATTTTTAGTTGTGTAGGGGTTTTGTTTTTGCTCTGGCTCATCTTGGAACTCCTAAGCTCAAGCAATCCACTAGTCTTGGCCTCCCAGGGTGCTAGAATTATAAAGCATGAGCCACCGTGCTCAGCCTTTGATAATAAATTTTAGTGTGCTGAATTTACTTGTGAGGAGTTATCTTAATTGGACTCTAAAAATTAGGTTTGACATGTTCTTAGTGCTAAGGCTATTTTAAAAAAAGATTCTTTTCCTTTCCAAGAAAAAATGTGCTTCTAAGGCGGCATCTGTGGCTCAAGGGAGTAGGGCACGGGCTCCATATGCTGGAGATGGCGGGTTCAAACCCAGCCCTAGCCAAAAACTGCAAAAAAAACAAAAAAAGTGTTTCTAAATAAATCACAAAGATTCAAATGTGAGATGTGAGTCTCTGTAAAATTTACTATTATTAACCAAGCTCAATTTTAAACTCCAAAATTAGAACTCAAGACAATGCCTTCATTTTGCAGATGAAGAAACTGAAATCCAGAAAGAATAAAGTATCCAAAATCCTGAAGAGAGATATAATTATTCTTTTCACCATACTACAAGAGAAAATATTATTTAGGATTTACACCACCTATCTTTGGTCCTATTTTTAATATTATAAGTTAAATCTGAGCTTTTTTGTCAAAAGTCCTAAATTCAAACTTTATCAGTAATTAATTAGGGCACCACCTGTCCAGATTTTAGCAACAGCTTCCTCCTACCCAGTTCATTGCAAAGCCTAGGACTAGAGCCACTTATTTGGGCTTCCCCTGTAGCATCTAACTTCTAAGAAAAACAGTATTAATTAGAACACTACTTCAGGTGTTTCTATCTTCAGATCCAAACTGATGTAGCTAACTTTTTCTGCACATCAACTTCTAAGTTGACAAGATATAGTTAGTAGTATCAAGTACAATACCCAGAAACAAAAAGTACTTGAGTACTGGAAAACAGCATCAAAACTGGTCTAATCCTAAGAATAGAAGAGAACGAAATAAATGAAATTGAGAATCTTCTCTAAAAATGAGTAAAGGACTTATTAAGGGGGAAAACCCAAAAAGTACTGTAATTTAAAGAAATTTATTCTTTAAAAATATTTTCATGTACACTCATGACTATTTTCGTTTGAGAGGAACAAGAGATTACCCTAACAGTCAATGTTAGCTAAGAACATAAGTGACATTTATAACAATACATTTTGAAAACACCTGGCAAAATAAAAATATGATTTAAGACTACAAGATATTTAAGATCTTAGATTAAATGGACCCACATTAGAGTACTGCAAACCAAAACTTGCATGACTTCTCCGTTAATGTAATCCTAATACTATGCATAAATAAGTTAACTCCATTCTCAAATCACCACTGGCCAGGACAAAGGGAAAGTCCATCAGAAAAAGTGATAAATTTGAATGCACAGTACAATATGCATCCTCCGATTTCAAGGTTTAACACACTGGCAGCAACTCCATTTAATAATACAAAAACATGAATTACTATTTAAGCAAAAAGTATTTTTGTAGGGAAAAAAAAGTTGAGCTTCTTGCCTATAAAAATCCTTTAATGTCTTACACAGTAAAAAGCCTAAAAATGCATTAATGAAGATGCAACTTGCATGGGAAATTGACTTTCCTCAATATGGATAAATGTTCATTAGATCATTTCAAATGGCAAAATTTTCAAAACAGAAAAATATAGCATCTTTAATAGACATCAAGACAATAAAGTTATATTTACAGGATGCTATCTATAACCATAGATCACTGAGAACCAAAAAGAAATTGCTATTATTTCATTGTCCTTTTTCTCAGAAGTCAGCTATGACATATACACTAAGGAGATCCAGGAATCAATGAAATGTGTTCTAAGTAAGATTAAGTTTCACAGAACAAACAATTCTCATAAAATAGTTTTTTTTTTCTTTTTCCCCTGAGAATCAAGTTAATCTATCACTGGACTGCAATCAAGATAAAGAGCTCTAAAATCCTCAATCATGTCAAGATCAGAATTATGCAGACATTTATATTTAGAAAAGCCAAAATATACAAACGAAGAAAATGTAAATAGCAAGACAAGGTGCTTAATAGTAGTACTATGGCAGAAATTTATAGTATTTGGTAAATTATACATTAAGTGGACATTGGGAAAAACTTTATTGCTCTTGATGGAATATAGCACCACTTTTAAGAATTAAAGATGGTTAGGATTAACTACCTTTTAATCAACAATAGGCATTAATAGGAAAAGTGCTTAAAGAAGTAGTTCTGGAAAAAGGTAAGTTTAAGGAAATTTTTGTATTATATATTTTAAGTGTTACCCACTAGTCTTCATTAAGTAAACAATCAGCAATCTATTTTAGTAATGCATTATCAGAGTTGGTACTATCAGTCCAATTATCACTCAATAGATATAAAATCAAGAGATAGAAGTCATTCAAACTTATAAAACAAGTTAGAACATTATAATTTTTTATGCCAAAAACATTTCAGATAATTATTGCTTAAATATACAGTGATCACACCTGTGAAATTGTCTATATCATGACTGAGAAAATGTCTTCTTATGCTAACATTTATCTAAAAGAGAGAAAATGTCTAAAGAATGCCTAACCCCTGTGGAAAATGGCCTAACTTCCCCCTGAACAAGTTTTTAAAAACTAATGTCACTATGATGATTCAGAAATTAGAAACAAGAAAACAACATTACACACATGCTATGTGAAGTCAGCCAAATGATTTCTTTATACTTTGCAACTAGCACTTTGCTTAGTCTTTCAAAGTAGGATTTTAAATAAATGTCCTTATTCTAAAAGAAAAGACTAAATGAATAAACTGCTATGCAGAAGCACAAAGGTTTTTAAATACAATCTTCTATAAGAAGTAATTAAATTGTAAAAGCCAAACAATCTAACATCAATTCAATTTCCTCTATGATAAAATTTAACTATCAGTTTTTCAATCATCTAAAATATCAGAATTACTATACTGACAATCATCATAATAAAATGTGATACTGTCTTAAGTAGCTTGACTTTCTATAACAAGTATTTCAGGAGTGGCATTTCTAAAAATAATTTTATGTAATGTACGCATCAGTTATATTTGGAAGCAGGCACAAGAATTCTAATAAAATTGATAAATTTTTAGAATACTACTACAGGTTATGATGCAGCATGATCTGTATCCTTAAGGGGGAAACAAGAAATAAATAAAAAGAAATAAAATCAAACCTCTATAAATGAATTTCAGTACTTATGGCTGACAGAAGAAAATAAAATTTTATATTTTCATCAGACATTTTTACAAAGAAAATGTCTTCATGGTCTTGTTTCTAACTTATAGTCATTCTTTATATATATATATATATATATATGTATATATATATACACACACACATACATATATATATATATATATATATATATATATATATATATATTTTTTTTTTTTTTTTGATTTTTGATTTTGGTGATGCAGAAAGCCACAAATGAGAAAAGGACACTAAGGTTTTAATAAGGGAAACAAAAAAAGTTTTCACCAGTATAGATTCACATTACAGTACACCAATATTGACAGCATTCTCTTGTCTATTTTTGGTACAGAAGATGGTTTCTCTCTACATAACCTTGTAAGGCTTCAGTAACTAAAACATAAAACAAACACCCCCCCAAAAAACAAAACAAAACAAAACCCCCAGCCTATTAGTTTACAGTTTATTTTAAAAATTCTGAAAGACACTGCAAGTTCTAAACTTTTAGTAGTGCTATCCACAGACAACCATCTTGGTTAAGAAACCAGTAAGAGTCCTCTTTCGAGGAAACTTTGCAACAGTAGAGTTGTGCAATATGGATGTTTCTTACTACAAGAAAAAAATTATACATGGCACATTCTCATTCATATTTTGTAATGTAAAAAGTTACAAACATACCTAATCAAATAAATAATAATAAAAAAAGAATTTGAATGTATTTGTTAAGTATCCTAAAACCACTACATAGAATAATGGCAACTTTCACTCACAGATTATTTACATGGTAATACCCAGTGTGGGTACACTGCTACAGAACTCAAAACAGAAGGAGTAAACTTGAAATGTTTTCCATAATAAAGATCTAGCAGCATGACTATCTAATGCTGTTTTATCCCGATTGCTTCCGACATGTTTCTTTTTAGTCTGTGTCTTCATCCAGTTCATAATTGTCTTTATCATAAATATCTTTTACTAGAAGAACCCGTACAAGCATATTTTCCAAGGTGTTTCGGTCCAGTGAAGTAGATGTATACCAGACAGGGCTATCTGTAGAACTAGAGCATTCTGGTTGCAAATAAAAAACATCCATTCTCTGATTAAGATTCTGTGGACTTTGGGGGAAAAGAAGAGAAAAAGTCAATTTTGCAAAACATATATGCAAAACTTCCCACAACTTTTCTTCTTTCAAGTATAGTTCAGATTGCACTAATCACATATGTGGCAAGACCCTATGTCTCATCACCTACATTAAATAGTCATTAAAATATTCTCAAAAGTCATCTTCTGTTATAAACACATTATGTCCTACGGAAACTCTGTATTTCACTGAATTCAAGACACTTATCAGTAGATACACTACTCCTTACATTAATGTTTCCACCTTAAACAAGCAAAACACTACCAAATTATGATTTTAAGATGCACCAATTTAACCAGGCATCCAAGTTTCACAAATTGTGAAAAACGTGTCATAAAATTAATGAACTATGGTAGCACATAAAAAACCTTACAGCATTACATGACAGAAACTTAATTTAAATATCAACTTAAATATTAACAAAATAATACTGAGATAAAAATTTCTTCCTAACAAATAGTTATCATCAATGTAAGAGCACTGACACTGCTGCAGCCAAACAGAGCTACCCTAAATTATAGTATTAAACACAAGTTGAATGTATCTGATCTCCAAATCCAAAATCTGAAACCATTTTTTTTTTTTGAGAATCTCACTCTCACCCTCGGTAGACTGCCGTGGCATCACAGCTCACAGCAACCTCCAACTCTTGGGCTTAGGCGATTCTCTTGCTTCAGCCTCCCCAGTAGCTGGGATTTACAGGCACCGGCCACAACGCCTGACTATTTATTGTTACAGTTTGGCCGAGGCCGGGTTTGAACCCACTACCCTCAGTACATGGGGCCAGGGTCCTACTCACTGAGCCACAGGCACCGTCCCAAAATCTGAAACTTTTTGACCACCAACATGACACCACAGTGGTAAATTCTACAGATAACTTCATGTGAAGGGATTGCAGTCAAAATGTAGGAGCACAACACACAAGCTTGTTCAGCATCCCCAAGGGGAAAATAAAATTACCTCAGCCTATATGTATAAGGTGTATATGAAACATAAATGAATTGTGCTTAAATTTTGACCCCATCCCCAAGATCTCTAATATGTATATGCAAATATTCCAAAATCCAAAAACTCCAAAATCTGATACACACTTCTAGTCCAAACATTTTGGATAAGGGATATTCACCTATACCACTATCATCCTATAGGTGACATCACTGTATTTTGAAGTTCTTGAGGGCCATCCTAGGGACCTGTGATTTATAAAACTGTTGATATAAGGAAGTACATTCTGAGTTTATGCTCACCTTTTGAAAAACAGAGAGTGCTTACTTAAAACAATGGACAAGCATAAAATGTTGCTAAACATTTCATTGATTTAAATTTTTAAAAATGCCTATTAGTCTCAGACTGGGAAAAGCACCACTGGAATACTGAAAAAGTATAGTACTTTCAGTACATTACTCCATCTTTTAGACCTTAAAAAGCCATTTTCTCAAGTTTGTGCCCCTGCTTTGCACAGTCATTGGAACTACTATAATTTAAAAAAGAGATGACAGTAGTAGTACTTTCATTAATAGAGTGATTTCTTAATATATGCTTGAATACTAAAGTATGATGTACATGACAGGTATTTCATATAAAAAGGTGTAACTGAATGGACTAGATATAAGTGAAGAAAGAAAAAGCATCAGTAAAAAAATGACACCTCTTGATATTGTTACATTCAAACCAACTACCTTATACTACCATTTAAATAGGTTAAAGTATCATTAACACTCACCTTTTAGACAAGTAGCATTCAAACATTTTCACAGGACATCTGGAAGGATTGGCTGTGTTTTCAATTTGTTCAAATACTGGCTCATCATCTTCATGTTTTCTTTTTCCAGTAGTAATTTTATCTTAAAAAATAAAATTAAATAAACCTCCTAGAACTAATCTTGAAGAATAGAAGCAAACATCCAGATAGTACTATTCATTCTTAGTGGAATGGGACTAGGTATCCTTCAGAGTTTTAAGTTATGGCTTCCACTATTCAAACAGAAGGAACAAAGACAGCTGAAGAAGACATAGTTTATTTTATAAAAATGACGATCCTCAGGCTCTTAGCAAATGACCCAGCACGGCAAAGTTTGTGTTTGTATATTCCTACCACAGATAATCTAAAAATAAACACACACACATACACTACCTTCATTATCTGTTCCACATAAGGAAGACACTTGGTATCGAAGACATGCTTTGTTTTCCATTGTTAAAGGATTTTTTTTCCAATGCCTAAACACAGTGCCAAAGGAAAGTCTTAAGTGTTGTTCCACTGTTTTCAGGCCAAAATACTTAGTGTTAAAGTAGAACAGTGTATTCAGAAGAGCTACTGGAGAGTGTGATCCTAGTTGTTTTATCCTCCAGAGATAGTCTTCTTCAACTCGAGAGAATATTGACCCTTAAATAGAGAGAACTATTTTAAAAGAATTATAACAAATAAAACAGTTTTCATTTGACCATCTAGAAGCAGATAACATTAATGTAGGAACAAACCTATTATCAATCCTCCATTCACACCAGGTCAAATGAAATGAGTTTTGGAATTACCTACAAAGCTCTAACAGTACAGAGGCTAGGAAACACCAGACTATGGAACTATCATCTCTGGAATAGGGACTGGATGTCTGCCCCTGTTCTTCAGGAGAAGCAGGCAATGGTTAGAATGGAATATAAACCTATAGAATTCTTGAAAAACTAGGTGATTCCATATACATTCACATTTTCTTCACACATCTAAAACAGTGGCTTATAAGAAATTCATATCAGAATCTCCACTGGAGGGCTGAAGACACAGCATCCAGTCTCTTACTCCAGAGAAAGTAGGTCACAATTCTTACAAAGCTTCATAAACATTAGTTTATAAAGTTTATTCAACCAGAGATGAGTATCATATGAACTCTTGAGCACTCAGAAAAATAAGCTAATTTATATGACATCCTAAGTATTTTATTTATTTATTTTGAGAGAGAGAGAAAGTCTCACACTGTTGCCCTGGTTAGAGTGCCATGGCATCACAACTCATAACAACCTCAAATTCTTGGGTTTAAGAGATCTTCCTGCCTCAGCCTCCCAATTAGCTGAGACTACAGGTGCTCACCACAATGCCTGGCTAGTTTTTCTTTTTTAGCAGAGACGGGGTCTCACTCTTGCTCAGACTATCCCTGAACTCCTGAGTTCAAGCAATCCATCTGCCTTGGCCTCCCAGAATGCTAGGATTACAAGCATGAGCCACTGTGCCAAGCCAACTTCCTAATTAGTTTAACATACTCTGTAAGAATAATCCCAGTATCACATTACCAACACCTTTATTTAAAACAGCATTACCATCTGGAAGTATGCTTGGTTGCCAACTTCGGAGTATTTTATTCAATTCTTGCTCAAATGTCTGGTATCCTGGATCAATAAATATGTTGTCTTTTCGATTACTACCACACAAGTACTAGAAGAAAAACAAAAAAAAACATTTTTAATGAAAACCAGCTGATTTTAAAGAGTGAACATTTTACATTGTTCCTTAAAAAAATAATTAACAATTTATGTCCAAGAAAAGCAAGCACACCATTAAAACATGAGACACAAACTGGTAGAAATCATAAAGAACCAAATATTACCAACTAATCTGCTGCTCAAAATACTCAAAGCTGAAACATATACTCCAGAGTACATAATGAGAATCTTCAGTCTGTCAGATAACTAACAGAGTATATGACCCCAATGTCTAGTGCATAGAGAAAAATTTAAACTTTCAAGTAAAAGTAATTAATGATTAAAGAAAAACACCGAGCAGAATAAAGATGGGATGAAATGTCCCTGGCTTTGTCAAGTTTATGTTTTTCTTATTGTCTCTATTTGCTTAATTCTCTACCTGTGAGCCGGTATACTTATGAATCTTATTACTGTCAAAGCCCTTGAATCTTAAGAATGAAGACTGTTACAGAGTAATTTAAACACTAAAGTTAAAATAGTGGGATTTAAAAATAAAAATATATATATAAGTAACTTGTATGGCAACAACAGTACAAAGAATGGGAGGCAGGATTTGGGGGTATACTGAGTATACTATTGTAAGGCTTTTTTTGAGACAGAGTCTATGTCACCTTCAGTAGAGTGCCATGGCGTCACAGCTCACAGCAACCTCAAACTCTTGGGTTTAAGTCATTCTTTTGCCTCAGCCTCCCAAGTAGCTAAGACTACAGGCGCCTGCCACAATGCCGGCTATCTTTTTGTTGCAGTTGTTGTTGTTTAGCAGGCCCAAGCTGGGCTCGAATCCGCCAGCCTCAGTGAATGTGGCTAGCGCCCTACTCACTAAGCTATAGGCACCAAGCCTATAGCTTAAACTACAAGTAGCATGATATTATTTGAAGGTAAAAAGGAGCTCCAGTGGTGCAATCAGTTAGTGTGCAGTACTTACATGAAGGTAAATAATGGACAATTAAATAGGTATACTGTAAATTCTAGGATGACCAGTAACAAAACTTTTAAGAGGGACAAATAATAAACCAAGAGTGAAGATAAATTAAAAAGAAAACAGTAAAAGACAAAAAAACCAAAAAGCAGATAAGACTATAAAACCAACAGGACAACAGATTTTAATTCCATGACAGCAGTAAGTACACTAATGGATAAAGTCTAAACCATGGTGGACAAAGTAGAGCCCTTGAGCCATATCTGACCCACTAAATAAAGTTTTCTTGGAATATAGACACTGGTTCATTTGCATAAGGTGTATGTACCTTTCATGCTCTAAAGGCAGAGTTGAATGGTTCTACAATACAGACAAACATGGCCTGTAAAACAGAAAACATTTACTATCTGGTCTTTTATTTTAAAAGTCTGTTGGTCTCTCATCTAAACACATCAATTAAGAAACAAAGTTAGACTTTCTTTTCTCTTCACAGCAACCTTAGACACTTGAGTTCAAGCAATCCACCTGCCTCAGCCTTTTCGAGTAGCTGGGACAACAGGCACATGCCACCATGCCCAGTTAATTTTTCATATTTTCTGTAGAGCTGGTGATACAGGGTTCCACCGTTCAGGGCTGGACAGGGACACCCCCTCTCCCCCATTTTCTAGGCCTGGAGGAGCTCAGAAATAAATCTCATCACAGAACTCCATCTCTAGACACAAACAGGCTACATTCTCTGGGCACAAGCAAGGTCACAAAAACAAACAAAAAAAAGAGGCAGCCTGACTGGTATCTCATCTGGGAGGTTCCTCTGGGAGTAGGGAGGATTCACCCTACTGCCTAACCTGGGGCAAGGACAGAATCCCCTTGCTAATTTTAGGATTATTTTCTGCCTACACGCCTCTGGCCAAATTGTGCCCTGTTTTGAACATACATTCCCGAAATCCCCACGCTGCAGGATAGGAAAAACAACATATAACCGTCTAGACAGAAGGCCCACAACAGGGGCTTTCAACTTGAACCAGCCCCCCACTGTTGAAGGTTCTATTCTCCCTCTTTTGCTTATCAATCTTTCTGTCAGTAAATCCTGTCCTTTCATTTATTCCTGTGGTCCATGATTCTATTCCAAACCTAGAAATAAAGGACCCAACACAGAAATTCCAGTTAGAACAGGCTGGTCTTAACCTCTTGGCCTTCTGAGATCCTCCCACCTCAGCATGTAAGAAAGGGCTAGGATTATAAATGCAAGCCACTGCATCTGGCCCAAGTTGGATTTTTTTCTTTTTTAATGTAAGGCTCAATATGCTGTCTACCAAAAACCTACTTTCTCAGGCATGTGAAAAATAAAAGGAAAAATGTATACCATATATATATATTAATCAAAACCTATTCCAGCCATGTGTGGTAGTTCATGCCTATAATTCCAGCCTAGTGGGAGAATCTCTTTAGGCTAAGAGTCAAGACTAACCTGGGCTGTAGTGACAGCTCATCTCTCTATAATAATAATAATGATAATATACCGTAGGCTAGAGTGTCATCATTTATGTTGATCTAATGTTACTCTTTTGTCAGAAGGAATATTAGCCAGCAAAAATTCCAAAATAGTGGAACAAAAACTTATAATTAATGCTTTTCAAATAGGATGACAGATCAATTGATAAAATCCTGGCAATCAATGAAGTGTCAATGAATTGGTTTTAATATACAGTATCGTGATTCAATCTAATATAAAGCAGCATCTCTAGACTTTTTAAAATGCAAACTTAGTTGCACATTACATAAAATAATCACTAAAGTTTAGGACAACAATTTATGTGGTTGTCTTACCATAAAACAACAAAAATAAGAGAAATGTGTATTTTCATTTGTGAGTCTAGCAATAAACGGAAAGTAATTTTTATGTATGTTCACAACTTTAGCAATAACAAGCCAAAATCTACTAAGCTCACTAAATGATGTTTTTAGTAGAGATGGGGTCATGAGCCACATTTCAAGGGCTTTATTTTTCCAGCCTAAAAATGCTTTGTAGGTCAAAGCATCCCGTTAATCAATATCTATTTTCTTAAACAGAAATTATGGCACTGGTATTTAGAAGCACAATTGAAGTACCATATAATATAGCTAATAAGTAAAAAACATGTCCAGACTGTTAATGTTTGTTTAGCCATGTACTGTCAAAGATTGTCTTAGAGAGCTAGCTAAAACAAGAGACCAATTATGGCTAGCAGTATACATAAGAATTTATAAAATTAAAATAAAATAAATATTGGGAATATAAGACATTCATAATTTGAGGGCTATTAAGAGATTTTACTTAGAAGTCCCTCAAGTAACTTAGAGACTTATAGTTTAGCTACAAATCAGTAGTTCTACACAATAGTTTGAGTTTCAATGAAAATATTCCAGCCTTCAGTGGCCTATGTCCAAGAAAAATAACATTGAGTGTGATCTTGAAAAATATTTAAAACATTTTCAGGCAGCGCCTGTGGCTCAGTGGGTAGGGTGCCAGCCCCCTATACCGAGCATGACGGGTTCAAACCTGGCCCTGGCTAGCTAAAACAGCCATGGCAAATGCAACAAAAATAGCCGGGCGTTGTGGCAGGAAGCCTGTTGTCCCAGGTACTTGGGAGGCTGAGGGAAGATAATCACCCTAGCCCAAGAGCTGGAGGTTGCTGTGTGAGCTGTGACGCCACAGCACTCTACTAAGGGCGACAAGGTGAGACTCTGTCACCCCCCACCAAAAAATATTTAAAACATTTTCATGTTTGATTCTAGACAAAAGAGCAATTCCAAACATCTAAACATGGAACACAGGCTCTCCATGGTCTGACACTTGCCTTCCTCACATGCCCTCCCAATCACCCTAAAGCTCTCTTCACTACATATTGTACACTCCAACCTGGAAAACTGCCCTTGTATATATGTTTATCTCTTCTTGTAATGCCATGGTCCTCTCATCATTTCTGCCTAGAAAAATTTCTACATGTATTTTAAAACTCAATGTTTTCTACATTGCTGTATTTTTTCATATGATATCCCAGTTCTGTGCTACCAGCATAAAATGAGCATAGGACTATCTAAATATTATTTGTAAATATATTCCCAAAGATCATTTGTATTTCAATTTCTTAAGTGTAACATACATATTGTAGGAGCATTTATATCAAACTGCTCACCAGATTCATTATGTTACTTAACTCCACATCCTTATTAAAAAATAGTGATAGTTATAGTAAGGTTGTTTAGGGGATTAGATGACTTGTCAGTCATGTAGCAGTGCATGAAAAGCAATAAACAGAAAATGTTAAGCCATGGACATGCTTATCTCCAAAGCCTACTTCATCGTCCAGTGTCCAACATACGCCAGTACTTAAACATTTGCTGAATTAACCAATGAAAGGATTTCATCACTGCTATAAAAAAAAGCAAATTCTTTAAGACCCTCTGAATAAAAATTAAAGTTTAGGAAGGTTCTATGTATTGTAATTACTTAAAAACTACCCATTTACACAGAACTTAAATTAACAAATCACGTAAGGGACATGAATTTTAAATTTAATAAAATGGAGTTTACTCTTCTTAAAAAACCCATTTCTACATGCTTAAAAGTGAAAAAATTAAAATTCACATTCCTCCATATAGAAGACTTAACATGTAACAAGTAAAAACTAAAAATTGTAGAGAAAAATTTGGAGAAATGACAGACTTTCCTACCATTTATAAAAAACAAGAAACTCCTGCCAACTAAAAAAGATAAACAACTGAAAGATAAGGCAACTCACAGAAAAGCAAATGCAAATGGCCAATAAATACAAAAAGATCCCCAACCTTTCTGGAAAGAAATCTGCTGCTATCTTTAAAAATTAAAAATATATTTTTCTTAGGATACCTTTTTAGGAATCGTATCTCAGAAATAAAAGCATCAGTTCTTTAGGATAATTATAGAAGATTTAGGGAAGAGAAGAAAAGAGAGTGCACATTGTCTATAATAGCCATGTTTTATAAAACAAGGGTAGACTGGATGTGGTGGCTCATTCTTGTAATCACAGCACTCTGGGAATCCAAGGCATGAGAACTGCCTGAGTTCAGGAGTTCAAGACAAGCCTGAGGAAGAGTAAGACCCCTGATTAGCTGGGTGTAGTAGCACTCAGCTATAGTCCTAGCTACTCTGGAGACTGAGGTGGATCCCTTGAGCCCAGGAGTTTCAGGTTACAGTGAAGCCACTGGCACTCTACCCAGGGCAAGAGAGTGAGACTTTGCATAGTTTAATATACTTTGTATACTTTGTTAATGTATATAATAGGGTCTCATGTTCTTAGATGGAGTAACATCTTTTGCCAAGTTTATAAAAAACAGAGAGAAGTATAACCATCTAGCTAACAATGATAAAGAAGAGGCATTAAGGAAAAAGGATGTCTGCATTTCTATTTATGATAATTTGATGGGAGGGACATTTCACGTATATAAAATGTGAAACAATAATTTCAAAATGTTATTGATGGTTATTGTAGGATTCTGAGATTGCTATATTATAGCAACATTCAATAATAACCATCCTTCCAGGTTAGGCATGGTGGCTCACACCTATAATCCTAGCATTCTGGAAAGCCAAGGCAGACAGATCGCTTGAGCTCACGAGTTCTAACCAGCCTGAGCAGGAGCAAAATTCTGTCTATAAAAGTAGCCCAGCATTGTGGTGGGCACCCATAGTCCCAGCAACTTGGGAGGCTGAGATAAGAGGATCATTTGAGCCCAAGAGTTTGAGGCTACTGTGAGATACAACAGCACTCTATTGAGGGTGACAAAGTGAGACTCTGTCTCAAAAAAGTAAAAATAAAAAATAAACAAAAATAACCATTTTTCCCCACACAAAATCGGGGGGCGGGGGAGAAATCAGGTGTTTTGTTTGTGACGGAAGGGAAAATAACTGAGCTCCCCTTTCATGTAGCATCAGTTAAATATTCACAATTATATTTATATTTTCAATGTAGAAAACGGAAGTGGCTACTTATTCCTCTATACATTCACAAGACTTAGTCCTTTCCAAAAAAAAAAGTTATTCCTACTACACTTGTATCAAAAAAAATAAAACATACTTCCTTCCCACAGTATCTTGTTTTTATTGTCAGATGTGAACAAAATAAATCAACAGTAAACATGGCACACACTTTCAAAAATAGCCTGCATTTCAGTATACAACCTTGAAATAATAATATTAAACAGCACTGATTTCTGGAAAGCATATTTTAGATATCTTAGCTTTACTGAATTGTAGGATTATTTTTAAAGCTGTATATAAATACTATAGTCTTTAAAAACAAATCAAGTCTGTGAAATGTATACAATAATGAGATAGTATACAATTTTTAAAACTGTGGTAAATAGAACATAAAAATTACCATCTTAACCATTAAGTATGAAGTTCAGTAGTAAACCAATCTTTTTGAGGAAACATTTGTTACATAAAGAACCTATTTTAAAAAGTAAGGAAATTCTGATACATGCTACAAAATGGACAAAACCTGGAGGATATTATGCTAAGTGAAATAAGCCAGATGCAAAAGAATACTGTGATTCCATTTACATGAGGCAATCAGAGTGGTCAAATTCAGAGACAGAAAGTAGAATAGTGGTTGCCAGGGGTTCGTGGAGAAGGAAATGGGAAGTTATTATTTAATAAATACGGAGTTTTAGTTTTACAAGATGAAAAGAGTTCTGAAGATATATAGTTAGTGAATGTATGCAATATAATTGAACTATACACTTAAAAATGTTTATGACATACGGCTTATGGTTCTAATTGTGGAGTGGTAAACATACATAATCAAGATTCTTATCTGCAAGAAATAAACCCAGAGCCAATAAAAGCTATAAATGAACTTGGTTACTGGTATTACTTCTCTGACCTTCAATCCTACTACAGAAATCTTGGCAATTGCTTCAGGAAAAAAAAAAAAAAAAAAATGAAAGAAGCAGAATGGTTTACCTCCCTTCCGGTATAGAATTGTCAAACTTTCCAGTCCTTAAAAAGAACACTGAATGGGTTAATGTAACTGTGGTGTATATATATACCTTGTAATACTACTCAGCCATAAAAAAGCTGGAGACTTTACGTATTTTGTATTAACCTGGATGGAGCTGGAAAACATTCTCCTTATAAAGTATTACAAGAATGGAAAAGGAAGTGTCCGATATACTCAATACTAACATGAAACCAGTAGACAAACAAATACACACTCACAGAAGAGAAAAACACAATTAAACTCAAGTGTGGGGGCGAAGGGAGGGCAAGTGATGTGCTCCCACCTAACAGGTATACAAGATGGTGATATATGGTACACCTTTGGGGATAGGAGCACAACTACAACTTGGATCTTACCTAACAAACACAAATGATGAAACCTAATTATCTGTACCCTCATAACATTAATCTGAAATTTTTGAAAAAAAAAAGAAGAGTATTTCTCATGTTCATACCATGGACTTTTCTCTCAGAAATACTTTACCTTGGAGAACGAGAAGAACAAGGCCCTGATATACAGGTTGCAACCATTACTCAAACTTCTAAAGAGATTATTTCAGATCCAGGGTGGCCACAACAGAAATCTGGCCTGATAAATCTTCTCAGAAACTTTCCTGAATGTGTGATACATACAAATAATACATAAAGCCAACCACAGCTACACTTAAGTTAACAGTAATATTTTAATAAACATATGGTAGCTTAGGTTTGAAAAAATAAAATGGTCAATTTTATGGTATACATATTTTACATGAACAAAAATTAGGAGAAATAACCTATTTGAGACAGAATTATCATTCATTATACAACCATATAGCTCTCAACTCTCTAATAGTATTTGGAGCTTTGATATTTATTAATCCATTCCATGTAAAACAAACCAAAGTTTCAAATTCCTCTGACAGTGCTTTCCTTACTTAAATAAAACGAAAACACAACACAAAAAATTTGTGGAATGTAGTTAAGTTTAAAGGTAAATTTATAGTTTTAAATGCTTTTCCTAGGAAAAAAGGTCTAAAACTAATGATCTCAGCTTACATCATAAGTTTTGTGGTAGAAAAGAGTAAGTGGAGAGCAAATTTAGAAATGAAATAATGAAGATCAGAGATTAAATAAAAAAGCAAAAAAAAAAAAAAAAATCATACACCTTTAGCTAGACAAACAGTCTAGACAGACTACTCAATCCTACCAACCACCCCTCTTTGCACAGCCTATGAACCAAGAATTGTTTTTTTACATTTATAAATGGTTACATTTAAAGCAGATGCTATATTTCTGCCTATTGTTCTGAAAAGCCTAAATTATGTAATATCCTGCCCTTTATGAAAAAGTTCCTAAGCTAGTCTGTTCAAGAAACACAAGTAAGTTACAAAATTACCAATATTAAGTTTTATAGGGGATATATAGGATAAAAGGAGAATATTATAAACCTATGCTAACAAACTTAACGACTTTAATGAAATGCGTAACTTTTGAAAGAAAACTGACTCAAGAAGAAACAGAATCTAAATATCAATATCAACTAAAGGAATTAATTTAACGATTTAAAACCACACTTACTCACCCATCCACCCCCTACACACACACACATACACACACACAAATCAGTAACGGGCCTCTGCAGCTTCATTGGTGAATTCTATCAAACATTTAGGGAAGAAATAATACCAATCCTTGCAAATTCTTTCAGAAAATAGGAAAAAGGAACATTTCTCAACTCATTTTATGAGGCCAGTATTACCCCCAAACAAAAGTCAGGTAAAAACAAGAAAATTATGGACTCATGAACATCTGCACATGTCATTAACTGTATCAGCAAATCTAATCTAGCAATATAACATCATTTATCCTTTTTAACAGTATATTATCCTATTTAACCTATTTTATTTATCTTATTTAACTATCCATTTGTCCTATCTAACAGTATAATTTATTCAAAGAATGCAACACTGGTTTAATGTCTAAAAATTCACTGATATTTATACTATTACTAATAGAATAAGGATCATATGATCATCTATCTCCACAGATGCAAAAAAAGCTAACAAAATTCAATAAGGATTTTTGATAAAAACTCAATTCTCAGTCAACTAGGAATAGAAGTAAACTTCCTCCCCTGGTAACAGTAAGCTATAAAAAACCCTAGTGGTAGCATTGTACTTAAATGGTGAAAGAATGAATACCTCCCTGCAAAGATTAGAAACAAGATAAGGGTTTCTTCTCTTACTACTTCCATTTAACAATGTACTGGGGAGAATCTTATGTAATGTCATACAACAAGGAAAAGGAAGAAAAGATCTGCCAACCAGAAAGAAGACTATCTTTATTCACAGATGACCTATTTGTATATATAGAAAATTCTAAGATGATTATTAAAAAAGCAAAAAGCAAAACTACCTACTAGAACTAATTTTAAGTTGGCACACAACTGAAGATAAATATATAAAAATCAATTTTATTTCTATACATAAATAATGCCAGAACAGACAGTCATATTCAGCAACAAGTATTTGACTTTAGGGAAATGAACTAACAGAGTAAAGATGGGTGGAGTAGAGAAGTGAAGTTGTATTTTCGTACTTGTTGATCTAAAAAGTTATCTAGATACTAAATTTTTAAGCTATGCTCCTAGCAGAAGCCTTTTTAAAGTGAAATTTTATACAGACCCTCAAAATATAGCACAAAAGTAGAACTGAATTACAACACAAGGAAGACCCTAGAACTCAACCTATTTCTTGCTGAGTTAACTTGGGAAATACAGTGACAACTGCAACAACAACCACTACCACAACAACAACAACAAAGTCGGGCACTGTGGTGGGCACCGGGAGTCCCAGCTACTTGGGAGGCTGAAGCAAGAGAATCGCTTACATCCAAGAGTTTGTGGTTGCTGTGAGCTGTGACGCCACAGCACTGTACTGAGGGTGACAAAGTGAGACTCTGTCTCTAAAAAAGAAAAAAAAGTTGATCTAGACAACAGAACTACTAAGACAAAGATATAAATGTTCTTTTTAAAACACATTGCTCTAGCCAGGCACGGGGGATTATGTCTATAAGCCAAGGGGGGAGACCCAAGGTGGGAGGACTGCTTAAGTCCAGTTTAAGACTAGCCTGGGTAACATAACAAGACCCACCTTTATAAAAAAAACTTTCAAAAGTAAGCTGGGTGTGGTAGCACACACCTGTAGTCTCAGCTATTCACGAAGGCTGAGGCAGGAGGCTCACTTGAGCCCAGGAGTTTGAGGTTGCAGCGAGCTATGATTGTGCCACTGTACTTTAACCAGGGCAAAAGAGTATGACCCTGTCTCACCACCTTAATAAATACACACACACAATCAGAAGCAGTCGAAAACAGCATCTACAGGTTTGTTGCATTAAAGTCATGACAACCAGTCAGCTCAACAATAGCCTACCTACTATGTGGATAGCAGGGCATAGTACAAGAGAGAGTAAGAAAGCATATGTATGTAACAAATAATTTGTTCTGAAACCAGAGGACTGAGATGATTTCTCTTACACTTAGTATTCATAAATGCTATTCCTTCTGTACTTTTTTTAACTGCTTGGTAAATAAAAAAGGAAGAGAGGGAAAAATACACACAAGTATACAAACCCCAAGCCAGATCCACTGGGACAGTTATGTTTTGGAATTCATTAATATTTTGGATGTTAGAGGGGGAATGTAGGGCATATACAAATTACATAATATTCCTAGAGTGATCTGGGAAAGTACCCAGTGCTTACTCAGAAACATTAACAATTCTGTAGTAAATTCTATATAGTTATAGTCTGTGAATGAATATTAACTGTAATAAATAAAAACAATAGCTTTATAATTCAAGTGAGGTGTTACTGTTAATGTATTTTCATGAAAAAAATGTTTTATGTTTGGAGATTTTGGAATGGTAGACCTATATCACCATCTAAGCCTGATGCTCAAAGTATCTGTAAATCTATCAAAGGGGAATAAGAAAAAGTAAAACCTACTGTATTTTTTTAGGTTGCTACTTAATATATGTGGTGGCCGCTAAATACACAGTAATTTACAGCCACACACTGTTTACCCACCATCATATACAGAAATCCTAGAAAAATTTCTTTTCTTTTTTTTTTTTTTTTTTTTAATTTTTGGGGATTCATTGAGGGCACCGTAAACCAGATCACACTGATTGCATTTGTTAGGCCCTCTTGCAATCCTGTCCTGCCCCCAAAAGGTGTGGCACACACCAAGGTCCCACCCCCCTGCCTCCTTCCCTCTCTCTGCTCTTCCTTTCTCCACCTCTCCCTCCTTCTTTCTCTCTCTGGAAATCTTAGGCAAATTTCTATTCTCAAGAGAAAATAAATAAAATACAAATGAAGACAGTTCTAGTTTTCTTCAGTAACTCATTTCATTATCTAATACCTGTTAACAGAATAACATTGAATCTTAGGCCTATAAACAAAACTCAAAAGATCTCCCAGCGATCTTCCACATTTCAGAATACATAGGATGTGAAGGTGGAGATCCTTTCTGACCTCTGGACTCAAGCCTGTGCAACTTGCTCAGAACTGGAGGTCATTACTTAAAGTTGATCCTCATGTTTATTACAGGAAACAGAACTTGCTAAAATTCATAGACATGTGGATGAAGTTTATTTAAAGCCCCTAAGGAGTGGCCCATTTTTATGAGATGATTCAAAAGAATTAATGATTAGGTATACACTATTTAATAAGTTGTCAAAACATCAGAAACCATATGGTGAAATACATTATTCAGAGGTTAAGACATTTTTTGTTCGTATGTGGCTACACATCATGAGGCATTCACTGATTTGCATTTGGTAAGGAAGCAATGGTTATCTATTATATATATGCATATATATATAATCATTTATAAATATGTGGCAAACATACAACTTGGTTTGTTGGACCTGTTACAAAAGATGAATTAATTGTGAGTGACCTGTTCATACCCTGTTTTTCCACATAACTCTTTTTGGTTTTGGTATATACTTTTGGAGAACTTTTGGTATATACTTATGGAGTACATGCATATATACTTATGTACTTCTGCTGTAATATTACATTACAGCAGAAACACAAAATAGCTAAGGAAATCCTCTATAATAGTCTAATATTTCCAAATAGATGAAATTCTTTCTTAGTAAAAGCCAATAGAGGTTTCATAAAGCTACCTTAAATAATGTGAAGTACAACTTTTTTTCCTGCAAGAATTACCGCAACCACTTTCCTTATAAAAGTTGTATTTGAAAGCAGCCTTCAAAATACTAACCTCCTGTATTCCAAGGCAAAGGTAATAGATGCTGTCAGGTGCATAACTCTCTCCATTTGGCCTTCGGATCTCATTAACAAAATGAGCTAACCCATAGTTAAGCTCAGCTGTGGTGTGAGAGAGCAGATCCTCTTTTAACTTTACTGATTTAGCTAAAAAGAATTAAAATTAAAAATTGCTATTATTTAATGTCATTATTAAGAAAATTTCTAAAATTATTTTTTTCATGTATAAAACACTTTAAAATAAAATGCATTCTTAGAGTTATTTTAAACTATGTTTTTGTTTCTTTAAATTAAAGGTAGGAATGTTGATTTTAAAAAGGTCTTAAGAAAAATGAAAACACTTACGAGATTTTAGCTCATCTAATATCAGAAGATCTTCATCAAGTTGCCTAGTTTTTACCCAGTGTTTCCATGCATTGACACCATATGTATATTTGAAAGGAAAGCTGCATTCTGAATTGTCAGAACTATCATCATGAGACTGGTATCCTGACACGGCTTTTCTCTTGGCTCCCTGTTAGTAAAAACAGCACAGTAAAATCTTTGTTTTTTTAGCCTATGTTAAGTCATGACTTTATTGTATGCCATCTCTCAACAAAAGCAAATTATAATTGACCCTTAACACAGGTTTGACCTACATGGGTCCACTTATATGCAGATTTTTTTTTCAATAAAGTTACATTGAGTATACCTGTCTCTCCTCTACCTCCTCCTCCTTCTACTACCCCTGAGATAGCAAGACTAACCCCTCCTTAATGTGAAGATGTCCATGAGAAGACTTTTATGATGACCCACTTTCACTTAATGAACGGTAAATAAATTTTCTCTTCCTTATGATTTTTCTTGATAACTTTGACTCTCACTTATTTATCGGAAGAATGCAATATATAAAAAAAGTGTTAATAGACTGTGCTATAGGTAAAGCTTCTAATCAACAGTAGGCTATTAGGTAGTTTTGAGGGAGTCAAAAGTTACAAGTAAATTTAACGGGGGAAGGAGGAATGGGCTAGGGTGAAGGGGTGTGGTCAGTGCTCCTAACCCCCACATTAAGTGTCAACATTTAGTTGCTTAGAACTGGCTCATATTCCTGAATCTGGCAATAGTTAGTTATCTATAACATTTCTTGAAATGTATTTCCAGGAATGTGATGTTTCTGCAAAAATCATTTTGTACAATAAAATCGTATTAAATTCTGCTATAAGGTCACCAATGATAAGAAAATAAACACATGACTATTAATAAACTAGTAACCTAAATATTAATGTGAGAAACTTCAGAACTTCTCAACAACTCCACCTTGTAGGGAATGACGCTCCTGTCCACTATCTTGGTGTTTGTATTATAGAAGTTTCTATTTTGATATTGTCCAACTTAATCTACTTTTTTCTTTTCCTTTCTTCCTTCTGCTTTTGTTTGGTATCATATCTAAAATTATGCCTAATCCAAAGTCAAGAAAATTTAGGTCTATGTTTTCTTTCGAGAGTTTTACATTTTTGACTCTTACATCAGGTCTCTGACCCATTTTGAGTTAATTTTTGTTTGTGGTGTCAAATAGGAGTCCACCTTCATTCTACTCCAGGTACTCCTTTTTAAGTTTTTTTTTTTTGTTTGTTTGTTTGGGGGAAAATTTTCTTAAGGTGTTTTTAATCTTGCTTTATATTGGAAATCAGAAACAAAAAGTTGTTGATAGAATATTAATATAATTACACCCGATAATACATTTAGATGTGGTCTATCTGCATGATCAAACTGTCTACCATGTCTTTTATATGCTGGCATGCTTCAAAGAGACCAGATATAATAAACAGGGCCTCATGTGATGAAACTAATGAAGAAAGCAATTTGAGAAAATAATCTTAATTTGAGTCACAAGAATTGAATGTTAGCAACACCTTTTCTATATCTTTACATCAAGATAAATTTAAAAAGAAAAACTATTAATATTCATTCTTCTTCTGTAATGTAATGACTAAATCTGAGATATTTTTATTACTTAGAAATAAACTAATTCTTAAAATCTCTTTCAACCTAGAAAACTAAATACCTCCCCCATATTCTCAGGAATACCAGAAGATCAATGTATTATTCTCTGTAGTTAGAGATATGGCTATAAAGAGGTACTAAATAAATGTAAGAATACTATTAAATTTTGTACCTTTTTTTTAGATCGAGGTCTAGGCTGTTCCTCATATTCCTCTCCAAAAACAGGTGGTAATAAAAATTCATTTTCCATATCAAGCTCCTCAGCAGCTGAAAATCAAATCAGAGGAACTTTTATTTCAATTGTAATACCACAGATTTATGTGACATAAACACAGCCAACAGAGAACTAACCATAGAAGGTAAAAAGCATTTGTACATTGGGACAAGCTGGACTGGTTGGGGAGTAAATGACTTACTTTTCCTAACATGGTCTGTGAATTCTAATAAACCCTGTTTAGGCTCCTAAAAAAAACCTTATACATAATGAATATTAATGTGGAATTTTCATGGAAATGTGCTATATCAGAAAAATTATTATAATCCGAAATTCAATTATTAGCTCCAAATGGTCTTGGTGCAAATCTGTTTCCACCTATTAAATTTTTTTCCAAAAACAAAATGTTTTACATTCTACTTAATATGCTCATCAGCCTCCATAGATTAAGAAAATAAACAATGAAAAATCAGGCACATGTCTCACACAAAAGATCTGAAAATAATTTTTCCCTCTGAAGGTGAACTTAATTTTCACAAAGTCTTAAGGAAAATGCTATTGATATTTTTTAAATTAAAAATGACACAAATACTTCTTTATTCTCTTCTTTATCTTTCAAACTTTCCATAATGAATTACATTTAGTAAGTTTTTGTTGTTGGTTTTTCCAGCCAGGTGTGGTGGTGACTCACACTTGTATTCCCAGCACTTTGGGAGGCCAAAGTGGGATCGCTTGAGCCTAGGAGTTCAAGACCAGCCTAGGCAACAAAGTGAGACCTCACCTCTACAAAAAAATAAAAAAAATTAGGTGGACGTGGTGGTACGTGCATATAGTCCTCACCACTTGAAAGTTAGACAGAAGGATCACTTGAGTCCAGTAGTTGGAGGCTGAAGTGAGCTATGATGATGTTGCTAAAGAGTGTAGTGTAGCCTAGACAACAAAGTGAGACTATGGTTTGTAAATGTCTAAGAAATTCTTATTAAGTCCCTACAATTCAATCCTATGTCTCACTCCAGAAGTTAACTGTTAAGTTTGATTTCAGTAAAAGAGAGAACACTAGGTATGAACACTAAATGAACATTAAATGGTAAATGCTCAAAATCATAGTGTGACTTAAAAACTAAATTTTATAACCATAAAGTAGCATTTTGAGTACCTCTGGGAAAATCTATCTCAATATCCAAATCTGGTTCATATGGTACATCCGGCATGTTGGACTGTGTCTCTGGGTCAGTGTTCTTCAAGAGGTCTGAACCAATTATATCTGTCTCAATAATTACACCTGTAATCAATCCATACTATCATTAGAAATCAAAATAGAAAACTCCAACAGCATTTAAATTTAACCTGGCAAAGGGAACTTACTTATAAATGCAATAAAAATATAAATACTTATATCACAAAAGGAAAAAGAGACACCTATCAAAAAACATAAACTACTCTAAATTTAATAATTATAATTAGATCAACATAAGTATACGAAAACTTTTAATCCTATAAATGTTGATCACTCCCTTTTAAAATTAATGTGTGCTTTGATAGTAATACAAGCCCAATATATAGAGTATTTCTAGAAGCAATCTCTTGTCAGAAATAAACTAAGGAGAGTAGATAACTGCAAACCACAGCACCCATTTTTAATTCTGATCATTCAATATACGCTTATTCACAACTGCCTTCTAATGTTTAGACGAGCTACTTCCAAAATATTTTTATATTGTAACCACAATAAGAAATGCATTTTATTTAGTACACACTACAGGGTGATTGTGGGAGACAGAAAGATAAACAGATGCATACACAAGGGAAACAAAAGTTTTATAAAACAACTTACGCTTTCTATAAGGGATTCATGCTGACATTTATTTTTAATACTTCTGGTTCATTTTTTAAAAAGACAAAAAACACTAGTCGCAACTCACTAAATTAATTTTACAACTACTTAATTCAGTGTTTCAGAAACACTGTCACATTATAAAATACAGAGGAAATTATAGTATTTTGATTGTTTTCTAGAGCAAAGTGAATTAGGCAATTTAAAGTTGAAATAGGACTTTAGGGTTAAAGGTAGGAATAAATATTTTAGGCAACTTAGAACCATTTTATCCTACAACATACTCATCATGCTACACCAGGCAGAAAGTACTGCCCTGAGAGGTTAAAATAAATCCCAGTTTCAAAAAAATGCAAGTTATCTTATTAGTATAAGCAATAAAACAATATTGGGAATAACTACTACAAAATAAGAGTTTGGACCATTATTGGAGCCCACTACAAGTTTTATGCCTGCGCTACTCCATTAACAAGAGTAATTCTGAGATGTTTTTTTTTTGAGTCAAATGTTGTTAAAACAGGGACCATACAAATATCTGTTGGAGATCAGGCTAAGAAAGAGAGCATCTGGCTACATACAGTATAGATCTCTTGATATAAAATACTTTTGTTATAATGCTTTTCCCCACTGCCATGTTAAGTTGAAGCAAATGATATGTCCTGCAAAGTACTGTAACAATTACAACACTTATAAAAAACCAACAATACACTTATTCACAACGTATAATATAGCATAGCTCACTATTGATGTTGGTCGTCTCTGTTTTCCCCTCATCTTCAGTCATCATATCTGTCATTGTAAGCAACTCTGTATCAAGAGGATCTGAAGAAACTTTGCTCTTTAGCTCCTCAATTGCTGCAGGGATCTTCTCACTGCTGTCCAATGGAGCAGGCAGAAAAACAGGAACTGGCACCTAATTAACCAAAGCATAAGACACAATGTGCACAGAGCAAACAGACATCTACTAAACTTCACTCTCAATGACAAACATATACACCTGATTAAACACAAAGCAACAACAAAGGCAGGGTGCAGTGGCTCACACCTGTAACCCCAGTACCTGGGAGGCCAAGATAGGAGGATCCCTTCAGCTCTGGAGTTCTAGAGACCAGCCTGTGCAAGACTGACATCCTGTCTCTACTAAAAATAGAAAACTAGCCAGACATTATGGTGAGCACTTGTAATCCCAACTACTCAGGAGGCTGAGGCACAAGGATCACTTGAGCCCACAAGTGTGAAGTTGCTGTGAGCTAGGGCTAATGCCATAGCACTAGCAGGGTCAACAGAGTGATCTCCCCTTCCACCCCCCAAAAAAGGAGCAATAGAGATTTGACCAAATCTAAATTAACTGTCAAAGCAAAGTCAGTTTTACTAGCCTCACTAACTAGTAAGTGACACTAAGTCACTAAGGATAACTACAGGAGTCCCTCAGTTATCTGTGTAGGACTGGTTCTAGGACTCCCCACAGATACCAAAAGCCCCAAATCCACCCATACCCAAGTCCCACAGTTAGCCAATTACATAAATACAGATTCCACATCCTTCAAATATTGTATTTTCAATCCCATTTGCATGGAGCCAACCATATTCATTTTTGAAAAATCTGTGTATAACTGGACAGGTAAAGTTCAAACCCTTGTTGTTCAGGGGTCAACTGTATATATGTTTTTTCCAACTGTACTTGATAAATCTCAAAATGAAAACGAATTTAAAATGTGACTTACAGGAACAGGAACTGTAGTGGGAACAGGAATATTCTGACTGTACATGTGCATAGGTACTGGGACATACACAGGTACAGGGATAGGCACCGGAACATACTCTGTCTTCCAATTATCATCTAAAAACACAAAATGAGTTTAAGGAGCAATGTTAACCAGCATTTACATATAGCTACTCAATGACAGAAGATTTGATAACAAAGACTTAACTATCTCAGTACTCATTTAACTCCTTGAACACTCAGAAGCATATGCCTACATTTCTATAGGCATTATTTGTAGCAAACATCTTGTTGGAAGCCTGTCAGCATTGCTCACAGTCAAAAGGGTAAAAGAAAGTCCCAGTTTTTACAAAATTAAGTAACTTAACAACAGAGCAAAACAGAAGGCAACAGGCGTTCTAACTTACAGAGAATAAACATAGGATTTCGGCTTTTTTTTTTGTAAAGAAAGAAAACGTCCTGTAAAAAACTATGGTTCCAACCACCCTACTAGACTCCCCTCAACTCTCTTCAAGAGTTTATTTAATCAAACAATTAGAATATAGCAAACACTATAAATCTGATGAAAATATAGTATATTTTAATTATTTCATCTCTTCTGACAAGAAAAAATAGAATTGTTACTAATACAGACCACACATAAAGAGATGATTTTCTCAAAGGGAACAGTATAATTTTTTTTTTTTTTTTAAAGAGACAGGGTCTCACTCTGTTGCCCAGGCTGGAGCGCAGTGGCATGATCATAGCTCACCTTTGGCCTTGAATTCCTGCCTGTGATCAAGTGATCCTCCTGCCTCTGCCTCCCAAACAGCTGACATCACAGGTATAGACCACCACACCCAGCTAAATATTTTTGGTTTTTGTAGAGATGGGGTCTGTCTGTTGCTCAGAGTGATCTTCAACTACTGGCCACAAGAATCCTCCTAACTTCGCCTTCCAAAGTGCTGGGATTACAGGTGTGAGCCACCGCACATGGGCTATTTTAATAGGTTTTAGCCCAAAGGAAATTTATGAAGCAAATCTTTTCACTTATGACATAATTTATATTCTAGGCCTTTATCAGAGATTAATCATAAATGATTTTAAATGAAATGCTGTATTCTCAAGTATTAATAGTATCTACAATTAGATAAGCAACAGCAACAGAAAATGACAAATTGACCAAAGCAATCTATTCTGTAGCCAGTCATTTGAGAAAAGCAAGTATTTCATTAAGTGAGATGTAAGTACAGGAAGTATGTACATCAAATTTTCCTAAATTACCTGTCTGACAAGATTTGGTCTGCATGTGAGGTTTACAGTAAGTAGCTTTTGTCATTGTTAAAGGTTTGCAAAGAACTGCTTTATTCTTCATTTCTTTGTTGGGTGTTGGAGAAGGGGGTGGTGCTGAACCCTATGGAAAAGCAATGAGAAACATTTTTATTTTTGTCTCTAATTTTCATTACCTCCTGATGTTAATGAATTTCTGGTTCTAGACCCTAAGAAGGGAACGCACACACACAAAAGTACAAGAGTATAACCAAATTATGCTATTATTACTATGTTCGCCACAGTCTTAATCTAGAAGGATCGAGGCAACTAACTACTAGCAAAGTAGCAGAAATTGTTCATTCTACAGATTTATGCCACATTCAAAGGACAACATTAGAATGCTTTTATAAAAACATAAATAGGCATTTCTCACTTTTAAGCACAAAATCAGGTTGCAAACCTGAAGTGTGAAAGTAGGCTTTTAAAAATTCATTTTAGAAAAAAAGTTGCTTACAGTTATTAGGACTACCTATAGTAATGCTCTAAGTCCCTCTACTGCATAAACGCTTGAAACGATAGTAAATTTGAGAGCATAAGAAAAATTATGCAAAGAATTACCAAAGGTATCATCAAATTTTAAGTTGTACATTTCCTGAAGCCCTACAATTGTAATTTCAAAAACCCATAGATGCGCTCTTTCACATATTTTGCACTAAGTTCACTGTAGCATTATTTACAACGCAAACACAACAAAAAAATGACACAAATAAAAATCTGAAATAAGCTGAATATCTGAACACAAAGGACTAAAGGTAAGATATTCTCCACACCACCTACTGATACGGGAAAAATGTAGATACAGAATTCGGGGCAAGTATGTTCTATGGTTACCCCAAATACTAAATTCGCATATATTGAACCACTGCTGCAAGGGGAACAAGTTCCTAGGGGCCTCTGGTCACAATATTTTCATCAACTGCTCATTATATAACTCTGTTAAAGATACTTTATGCTGTATTTCTTTATAGTAAAATGTTATTTCATTATAACATTTTTGTGCAATATACTAAGATTATCAACTCTTTAACTCAGTCACATACAAATACAGACATAATACAAGCAAGCACACATGTTGCACAGCACTCACATTTCACACGCACTACACATGCACACTGCACAGCATTCATGACACACACTGTACAGCAAGCACTCACATGCCACATATGCTGCACAGAACTCAATGCGGCACACACTACACACAGTATCCACATTGCACAGCGCTCACACAGCCTACACATACTCTATAGTACTCACATATAGTAAACATAATGACACATGGTGGGTACTGCACATTAAAATTTGGGGGAAAAAATTAAAGATTAAGCATTTAAAGTTTTATAAAAAACATTAACTAGAATTTTACTTTAGATCAAGCCACAGGGCGCGTGGTGGTTCAGTATGCTGTGTGGTCCCATGGAAACCATGGTTGGTAAAATAGGCTCTTGCACCTTGTTGACAGTGTCAGCAATTTTCCCTACCAAACTGGCTCCAAAAATCATGCGAGCCTTGTTTGCTTAGCTTCTCATCTCAAATCTTTTAAGCATCTCAAGGCACTTTGGAAATGGTGCTTACATTTAAGACTGTTCTCAAACATGGGGTCAGATTTTTCCACATCATTGCCAAATTTTCCCAAGACAGCATTCTATTTCAGTATCATCTTCCTTCATGTCAACAAAACCTTCTCCACTTATTTACTGTGTGATACGTAAGTTTTAACATTGTTCTATAATTTCTGTAACTCCTTCAAACCCTTTGAAGCTTTTAGCCCAGCCAAACATTTTTCCAAAGGTTATTGATAGTATCCTGCTTGACACTGTCCCCAAGCTGTGTCACCATAATCAAGAAGTTGTATATTGTGAGTGACTTCCAGTAGTCCTTCATGGTGGCAGCTTCTTTGTTGGTATTTACTGTCTTGCAAGCCTTTGCAAAAAGCTCCCTCATATAGCCTGCCTTGAAAGCTTTCAATATGTCCTAATTAAGAGGCTGGAGGAGAGACATAGTGTTTGGGGGCCATGAAAAGAATTCCTGTGCTGGGGTGGGCATTTTCTAGTCCTTCACAGCAACAGCTTAGAGCATCATTTAGTAATAAAACCACTGTGAAGGCAGTTTTCACCCTAGAGATAGTATTTAACTCCTAAGATAAGCAGTGGGGGAACCAATCCCCAAAATATTTCAGATGCCATTCATCCTTTTTTGTCCCATCTCCAAAGGAAATAACATAATGCTTCAGGTTCTTCTTTGTAGATGGTCATGAATTTTAAGCTCTGTACAGCCTTAGGGTCTGCAGTTAAAGCTGCCCTTGGCTTTGGTGCAAAATAGTAAGGCTACCTAGTCCCTGAATTAGTGTCATGAGCTTTAGAAATTACTTGCATTTCACAAGCTCCTTTGCCAATAATCTTATAAAAGCCAGTGTCACTGACATTTAAAACTACTTCTTTCATATAACTCCATTTATGCTTAACACTTCACAGAAGTATTCTTCCAGTATCCTGATCTGTAAAACCCACCTCACCTTCAAGTTTAACATTTTTCACTCCTAATTGTTTTAAAATTTGGGAGCCCAGGAGTTAACACTTTCCTAACCCTAGGAAACATGCTGTGAGCTTAAAGCCTCACAACAATGCTCTTCACTATGCTTCTTTAACGTTTGTCATAATCTCATGAATCCATGAACTCAGTCACCATTCTACCTTTTATAGATCAGTGATTTGGAACCAGTGTGCCACAAGAGGATCTTAGGTGTGTTGCGAAAAACATTAAAGACCATTAATTAAATTATCTTCGTAAGAAGTTCAGAGCATAGTAAGTATACTATTATTTTTGCTCTTTTTTGATTGTTGAGGATTCACTGAAGATACTTTTACTTTTTTTTTTTTTTGTGATCAACATCATTTAAGTGTGCCATAGAAGTTTAACTAAAAAAGGTCGAAAAGCTCTGCTATACGTGTTACTCTAGCACTTGGAGGGGGCCTCATGTACAGACTAGCAAAATTCCTTTTCCTTTCTTTAGATGTAATATATTGCTATTTCATTAATATTGGACTCATAACCAACAGCACTTAAAATAACTCATGCCTAAAACAAACTTATCTAATACATATTTTCTCCACAAGGCATATCACATGAGCTTTACTCCTCTTTAGGAACATTACACACCATTTCAGCAAAACAATTGACAAAAACGAAAAAACCACAGCACTAATTAGACCATGAAAAAGATACTACTTCACAGCACAAGAGGTAAACCAAGAAGTACAGCCTTGCCCTGATCCACCTCAGATGGGAACATTCTTATTAGGTAACCCAAATGTTTTACCACTCGAAAGTCTGCAAGTGACTGTGAAAATGCAGGTACTGATTTGGGGGTTACAAATAAATTTTGGCAAGTAGGCAAATTTGGAACCCATGTATAATGAGGACTGGCTCTACACTGTCCCTACAAATTCTTGGGTGATTGGTTCTAGGGCCACCCCATCCTACTCCCTCCTCTAATCCCCCCAATACATAGCAAAATCCACACATGCTCAACTCCCACAGTCAGCCTTTGTGGAATGAGTGTATACAAAAAGCAGGCCCTTTCAATCCCACAATCACTGTGTTTTTGACCTGCATTTGGCTGAAAAAAAATCTGTGTAAGTGGACCCTCACAGTTCAAACCTGTTACTCAAAAGCCAACTATACTTTAAAAAAAAAAAAAAAATTATCTGTGCTTTTTTTTTTTTTTTTTGAGACAGAGCCTCAAGCTGTAACTCTGGGTAGAGTGCTATGGCATCACAGCTCACAGCAACCTCCGACTCTTGGGCTCAAGAGATTCTCCTGCCTCCGCTTCCCAAGTAGCTAGGACTACAGGTGCCCGCCACAACGCCTGGCTATTTTTTGGTTGCAACGGTCATTGTTGTTTGGCAGGCCCAGGTTGGATTCGAACCCGCCAGCTCAGGTGTATGTATGTGGCTGGGGCCTTAGCCGCTTGAGCCACAGGCACTGAGCCTATCTGTGCATTTTTTTAAAGATAGGGAAGGGTGTATATTAAAAAACTGTTTATAGTGGGCATCTCATTAGTTACAAATAATACACATGGCCAAAGGGCTGGGCGCTAGAATGAGCTTATTTCAGATCTCCAGGATTTCAAACCACACATTTAACCAGCTGTAAGACCCAGAATCCTGAATAAGGAGCTAAGGGACTACACTACTACCATGTGGTCCCTGGCAAGTCACTCAATCCCTTGTGCTTCAGTTTCCTCAACGGTATAATGGGAAGAATAACTCAGCAAACAGTATCCATTATGTATCAGGTACTAGGTAAGTTTGATCTAAACTGGAAAATACTGACTTACTGTGGAGTAGAAGGTTGCCAGGTAGATAGGCATAATGACTCCTAAAGTGCTTCCCTTGGATAGGATGACAGAAATACCAGGATCCATTACTATCAAATAGCATGTGGAAGGCAGGCAGGGCCCCAACACTCTATACTATGTGGTAAAAATCACTGCCTATTCTCTTTACATATGTCATTACATATCAATGGCCACTAACAACCCACAAAACTATTAAAATGCTAACATAAAAGCAGAATTTGATGTATTACTCCAAAAGAACAAGATTAAATTAAAAAAGAAAAAAAGCACAGATACATACTATATTAAGTATTCTCAAATTTCAGAACTCATAAATCTTAGCCACCAACCTGGATCTTCAGATCTCTACATGCAAAATAAACACATAATGCAATTACCGCATATACTCGAGTATAAGCCGACCCCCTTAATTTTACCCTAAAAACTGGGAAAACTTAAGTGACTCAAGTATAAGCCGAGGTGGAAAATGCAGCAGCCACTGGTAAATTTCAAAAATAAAAATATATAACCAAAACAATTACAATAATTGAGGAATCAGTAGGTTGAATGCTTTTCAATATTTATTGGTAAAGAAAAACTGTAAACGAGCAACAACTTTAAAACTTTAAATAAAGTGCAGAAAACCATAGCTTAACAGGTAATCAAGCTAAATCACAAGGGTTAAAATCCTTCAAAACATTTATTAACAAGACTTTACTGCCTTAAATGGGGTTTTCACTTAATTAAATGTGCCATTAAATATTGTGGGTTAAATAGTTCAGTGGAATACAGCTCAGTTCAGCAGCCTACGTCTTCAGCTCAGCCACGACTTGTGGACTGAGCTGAAGCACCGCCCCCTCAAGCAGACAGCAGAAGAGGACTGGAGACTACGTGTGCATTTGATTAGGTGCGCGCACACCGAATTAAATAACCTGTATGACCCGAGTATAAGCCGAGTTCGGGATTTTCGGCACAAATTTTGTGCTGGAAAAACTCAGCTTATACTCAAGTATATACGGTAATCTAGTTCAGCCTATCCTTTCAATCTCATTTCCCATTATTCCACCTAAGATCTTCTTCAAGGTTGGCCTTCATGAGTAGTTTGCCAAACACAACTGTGCTTTGCACTTTATTCTTCTTCCTACTTTTTTCATGCCTGATTACACTGTCCCTCAGAATTCTTGGTATGCCTATGTACCTGGCAACCTTCTACTCCACTGTATAACCGCTTATTCACGTCCTTCAGGAACTGATAATCATTTCAAAAATATAACTGCTCTGTCTTGAAGATATTCTACTATGGGGACTTCAACTTTAATACCATTTGTATGTCTATCTCCCTACTGTGGGTATAATTCTCTTTTAGCATATGTGAAAGTCTCTGGCATTAACATAATTTCACTGAATCAAGTGAATCAAGAAAAGAAATTTTAAAATATTTTTATGATCAGATTAAATTGACTTACTTTTTTTTTACCCTCACATTACAAACATCAAAACTGAATACTCTACTTAAGCAATACTTACTGCCACTTTGGTTCGGGACGTCTGACAACTCTGATCTTAAAAAAAAAAAAATTAAAATAAGACAAATATACTTTCTTCAAAACTTTCTAAATCCCTATTTCTCATTAAATCTCACTGATTTAAAATGTTACTGAAGATTTTTAGCTATGTTAAGTAAAGAATCTCAAATCTGAAAAGCATAAAAATATAAGGCGAAGTAAACAGAATGAACTCTTTTCTCATTTTATCCCCCTGAAAGTATACATTGCTTTAAGGAAAACACTATGTTCTGAGATTTATCTCTTAAATAAAATACCGTATATGCTCGAGTATAAGCCAAGTTTTTCCAGCACAAAATTTGTGCCGAAAAACCCGAACTCGGCACAAATTTTGTGCCGGAAAAAAACTCAGCTTATACTCGAGTATATATGGTACAAAGTCAAAACTTCTAAATGCTTTTTGTTGTTCTTTCCAACCTACTCTCCTAGCGCACATAATTTGCTAAAAATATGGTCCTTTTAAAATTGCATCTGACACATGATAGGTAGATAACTGTTCTTTTAAAATTCTGTTACAAATTCTGTTTAGCTTTTTTCCACCCACAACTACGCCCTGTTTTCTCACTTAGCATTAAATTTTTTAAACAGAATTAAAATAAAAAGCAATACATTTATAGAAATATCATATAGGGTATTTCAACTCAGAAAATATAAAGATTTTATATTGCTGCTTAAATATCTTCAAAATCTATTCATGATCAGTGCTTTGGATTAAAAACTAAGAAAATACAGACTGTAGAAAACCTAGAATTAAAAAAAAAAAAAAAAAAAAAAAGAAAGAAAGAAAATACAGACTGATGTTCAGAGTTTTCAATTTATCACCTAAATTATTACATACCATAATGTAAATTTTCGGGTCCTTTCTGAGTTGTCATGTTGGGTTCATTTTGCTGACAATAGAAACGTAATAAGCAATGTTGATCACAGAAATGTTTCATTTCTCCACGCCACTGCACTCGCTCTTTAAGAGTTCCTTGAGATTTACAACAGTCACATCTTGCAGCCTTAATAAAAAAAATGAAAGTTTCAGACATTTCAAATAAGATTTAAAATACTAAACATGCATACATATTTTTAAACATTTCTAAAAGTTTGTGATTATTGCCAAATGTGACAAAATAAAGAAAAAAAATTATAATATAATCATTTATAAACATTAAAAATCCACAACAAATAAGAAAAAAATGAACCAAATTTATGTAACTGACAAGATTCCTTTGTATATGTATATACTTACCAGAAGTTAAAGACCAGTACTACAAAGGTATAATAACTAAATCAACACTGCTGACCCCAACTGATATGTTTCAATATTTTTAAATAACAATTTTGAGAGAAGTCTCCTACAATCATATTAAACTGAAAATTTCTCAATAATGAACATATTTCCCAGAGTAGCTGTATAAGACCAGGTAATTTCGAAGCAAGCTCTTACAATGGCATGTTAAATATTTTAGTTTTTCAACAGTTTAATATAAATGTGAAGAAATCTTTAAAGAATACATTAATTTTAATAATGATGACTTTAAGTTCACTGAGTTTTGAAACACTCAGTGTTTAACTATTTAAAAAAAATTCCCTTAAGAGAGCTGAATTAATGCATCTAGAAATGTACCTACTCTGTACATAACTTAATGTACAAAAAGAAAAACAAAGCCCTAAAATTCATACAGATTCAAACTATAATTTTTAAAATTATCTTTTGGCTCAACTAACAGCTTGGAGATTGAGAAAACAACAAATATTAAGTATTTTGTAGTGCATAATAATTGTGACTGTGAAGTTTCCTTTATTACTCTTAATAATCTACAGTTTTATACAGTGGATTTTGGATTTTTCTCTCCTTGTATCAAAATAGGAGTCCCAAGAATACATATCATGTATAAATTTCTAGTCAGGAATATTAACAAACGATCGTGTTGGTAAGCAGGCCTTATATAACAAATATGCCCCAAAATTAGTACACAGGCTCTTTTTTCCTCCAAGTCAGATATTTCCCCTACTGAATAAATGTGAAATGAATGAAGATTCATAGTATAAATGATGACTATCAAGTGATGCCAGTGTCATGTCTCTTGTTATCAAAAACTTGTAAACACTAATTTTACACTCCTGGTAGGATTATATGGTAATCTCATTAACAGTAGGACTCAATACCAACTAAGTCATATTTTACTGAATTATAAAAAAAGTCCCTATATTTAATTCTCACTGACCAAAGATTACTCTTCAAAATAACCAAAATAACCAGGTGCCAATTTCTTTCTCCCTTTTTATAATTCATACTCAAAAGAAAAACCACAAAAGGAGGAAATGCAAGTTTAATATTCTAAATCACTGAGTCTGAACAGGCAAGAATAAAGCAAAAGTGAAGTTGTAGCCTGAATATCTCATGCATGGAGAGCCTGAAATACAAGCCCAAAATGTATATGCTCTCTAGAATCTTCACAATAGCCCTGCAAAACAGGTACTGGAAACTTAAGATATAAAAAGATTGAATGACTTGACTAAGGTCAAATATTAAAAATGCAGAGATAGTCTTCAAAGCAGACAACCGAGTCAAAACCTGGGCTTCACGCTGACCACTAAGTAATAAAAACAAAATTGAGTTGCTACAAACGACTAGAGAATAAAAACCCTAATAAAGTACAAAAGGCAGCAAAAAGACTTAATATCTAACACCCAAATTAATCATATAAAATTTATTCAAATCATTAACATGTACTACATTGACTTTTAGTATGTGGTAGTATTTCCATTTACACAATACTTTAGAAGGCACAGGGCATAAAACCAAACACATTCCACCCAAAGAATCCTAACAATGGAATCATTTCAACATCCTATAATTACAGGTAACTTGGTTTTTGTAGTATCAATCTGAAACTCCTTTCTTCCAGAAGGCTCAAAACAAATTTAGCTAATTTCTCTCTATCCAAAGAAAAAAGGAGCAATATTAATGTCCATTTTCAATTGGGAACAAACAAAATAGGTATGTTATTTTTCAAGCTGAAAGGATAATGAGAACAAAACACTAATAATTCCAAGTGTAATGCCATAATCAAACTTTGGAGATTGTAAACATTTATTTATTTAGTTAGTTACATATTTTGGAAAATCCACTCCTATAAACTCCTAGTGAAGTGTTTGGAATTAAGCTAAAATGTGACAGCCAATTTGAAAATATTGTTAATGACCACAATTCCTTACCAACACTAGCACCACTCCATTCCACGCCCCACCACACACTGATCCCCAGCCCCTGCGAGCTTATTAAGAGAGTACCTTTAGGAAAGCTTAGTATAACACCTGAAATAAAGGTGACTTAACTCCCTGGTTTTAAAAGTACTAACATCGTCATCTACTTCATGGTTTTCTTATCATTCTGGTAAATCAAGCATAACATGTTAAGGGTAAAAGAAAAAAATAATACCAACCGGTTCAAACATAATAAATAAATAAAATCCTAATCCACTCTATCAGCTAAATAGGAATTTCATCTAATCTGCTTGATTAAAGGTCACTTAACCACTACTGACCCAGTCCCTTACCTTTCTGAAATAATTTCAACTTCTCATTTTTGGCTGATACATATATATATATCCTTGTAACTTTCCTATCTACTCCTTCCTTATTCCACCAAACAGATCTAATTCTGCGGGGAGAAATCATGAATATGAATGAAATACAAGTAGTTTACAGACAAAAGAAATTCTTTATGACTTCCAAATATAGCGTTCAGAGCACAATGGAGTGATTCGCTGAAAATAAAGAATGCAGTGACAGGAAAGTAGGTGATGGGTATTATACAAAGCACTTCAGGAACAGAATTCTTCAGTTACCAAAAAAACTCCCTTAAGCAAGAATACTGAATACTTTTTTCCCCCCTAAAATTAAGTTCAAAAACATGCTTTTTATTTTAAAAATCAATGTATCTAGCAGTTTGTAGACAAAAATTATACAAGCCCACTATTACTAATTCAAAGCCCATAAGTCAGACTGTTAGATTATTACAGGGCATTTGTATTAAAGAATTCAATATTGCAATCATTCACTGCTGATATGGAAAACAGATCAAAACCTGTGTTAAAAAACTGCAATCTGAAGTAATACAGTTTAAGAAAAGCTTAATTCTACTAAGTAGTGTGATTTATTTTGGGAAAACAGTGGATTTTTCAGAATATTATCTTAATAGAATATTCCATTACCATACTAAATCCTTTCTCTTCAAAAATTTTAAGGTTACACAGATCAAAAGAATTATCCTCTCATCTGATGTCATAATATGCCTGGAAACATTTAGGAAATATAAAATCTAATCCTTCTAAAAAGTTACCCTTCTAAAAAATAATTTTATCTTCAGCATTCTTTGGCTGCACAATACCACAGATTTCTTATTCTAATTTTAAAAAGTATTTAGTAAATCTCCATTTTAAATCCAAAAGCAAATCATTATATAGACCAAAAAACAGATCTTTCACTATCTTGTCAAGTAAAGGAAACATAAGCAGAAATTCTAAAAGCATAAGGTTAAACATAAATGAATATAAAACTTATTTATACTCTAGGCAGTCTTAATCTGAAGCACAACAAGAGAATGTGTGTGCTCCTCTGGTTAAGTAGCTAATGTTCGTGACTAAACACGAAATAACTGCCAGATGGATTAGCTATTGTTTATAAAGTTTCCTTGATAAGACGCTTTTTAAAATTTGCATTGAGGTTTATTTTTCTGATAAGCTGGATTATTATAGAGTCACAGGTTTTCATGAGCTAAAATCTAAAATTTTGAGTATTTAAATTATAAAAAAGTAAACTGTGAGAGGGGAAAGAAGGTAAAAAAAAAAAAATTTGCAATTAGTGAGGGTAGTTGCATATTTTCAAGATAATGATAATGGGAGCAGTGATTTTAAGGAATTCAGGAAAGGCATAATGAAAAACAGTTTGACTCAAGTAGAAAGCACAGAGGATAAAGTTCCTTTTGATTACAGTAATAGCTGCCTGCACAGAAAGGCTGAGGGTGGATGAGAAGCAGTGACTCTTCAAAAGTCAAAGGCTGTACTGCATACTGACTATTCATTAGGGGGGCTCTGTGGCTCAGTCTGTGGGCAAAGATGGAAGGAATGCTTGAAGCCAGGTGTTCTAGAACAGCATGAGCCACATCAAGAGACCTAGTTCCTTCATACACTACACACACCAAAAAAAAAAAAAAATGAGCTTTGTTATTTGCTTTATAAATTCCTACCATGTGACAAAAACATTCTTACTTTAACTCCTCAGATTAGTATAATACACAATAATACTAATGTGCATACTATCCAAAGATTTGTTGGGTTTAAAATAAGACAAGGAATATATAATAAAAATGTGTTTAATGTACAGACTACTGACAGTAACAGATGTCAGATAATATAACTTGCTATTTAATTAAGGTTTCTTACATATTCTGAAATATGCTGCTTTGTTGAATTTCATCACTGAATTATTACATATGAAACACAATTATCCTTTAAAATAAGAAGCAAAAAGGAACAAATGACACCTAACCATAATGTGGTCTTTTGTCAAAAGCACATCTTTGACTTCCCCCCAAATAAGAAAAAAACAAAAGATTATCTTAATTATAAGTGATATTTTTTAAATGGGAAATATTCAAAGAAAGAAGCCAGAGTACTATGAATAAAAAAAAAAAAATCCAAGTAAGATTTTGAAATTTCAAAAATTTTGATTCATAGTTACACAATTAGGCAAAATTTTGCAGATCAACATGGGTTAAGTTATCATTATCATATGGTAACAACTTATGTCCCAAACAATAAGATAACTGATTTTTAAAAACAGGTGTAAGGAAAAAATGGGATTCTCAAATTTGTAGTCAGGAAATGCTTTTATTGCTTTGAGATTACTCAAAACAAATTTTCAAAAACAAAACCTCCTAGATGAGGAGAAAGCATTTGTATGCGCTAAACTAAAATTGAACATTTCAAGTCACTGATGTAACATTTTCTGAGTCACTTCTCAAAAACACTACTGTCTATAAACAAGAGGTTGGTTTAGACTAAAGAGAATGCATGTTTGAGGGTATTAGTATGTTGGACTTCTGTGTATTTGCAAAATTTGAGCCTTAACCTTAAGGTCATAATCATTCAGAAGCAAAAGTAAAATAATTAACTTTTCTTTAAAAAAAAGTGCACCAAAACTCTTAGCCTCAATTATTTCACCCCCAACAACTTGAAAAGGATCTTCCTCTTTTTATTTATAAAATGGTAGTTAATACATTGAACTATATTCAAGAATTGTACCAAGATTCCTGTAATTCTCCTACTAGATCATTTTGATACTAACCACCTTCACAAAGAACTAAACAGTATTCTCCATATTTCAACTACTTGTTTCTTTAGAGCAGTTGTCCTCAACCTTCCTAATGTCGTCACCCACAGGCTGAGAACCGCTGCTTTAGAGGTATCTTACAATTTTAAAGTCATGATGGTATCTGTCTTCAAATGCTTCACAATTGTGGATGCAGCTGGATATACATAGCAAGTTTTAGCATTAAGATGGTTTTCCATGTTACTAACATAGGAATTAGTAACTTTTTCTGAATACCCAATGTTCCAATTTATACTCATTTTCTTATCTAGAAAGAAACTAATGCTGTTGGTCTCTAGTGTCTTTTCAATTACAAAGTTCCCAAAAATCCAGTGGTTTTTTATTTTGTTTTGAGACAGTCTCACTCTATTGCCCCAGCATAGAATATTGTGGCATCTACCTAGCTCACAGCAACCTCAAACTCCTGGTTCAAGCAAGCCTCTTGCCTGAGTCTTCAAAGTAGCTAGGACTACAGGTGCCCACCACAATGCCTGGCTAATTTTTTTTCCTCTATTTCTAGTTTAGGCAGGCTCCTGCTCTTGGTCAGGCTGGTCTCCAACTCCTGAGCTGAAGGGATCTCCCCACCTCAGCCTCCCAGAGTGCTAGGATTACAGGCATGAACCACCACACACAACCAGAACAAAGTGTTTTTAAAACACGTCCCAACTATCAAAAAAAATTACCTGCTAATGTTCACCATTGAACATTATTGAGCTACATTTTGAATGTAGTCAAAAATATTTCTATTTAATGAAATAAAGACATGACAATAGAGAAATAATCCATCTTGTAAAAAACTACATTGCAAAAAAAATATAGGTATATCCTAGCCTTTTGGTAACATCTAAATTATATAAAAACAAAGAAAAGTTTGAACAAACCAAAGACAAACCAAGAACAAACCAAATGACAAAAAAATGTTCAAACCAAGAACAAACCAAAATAACAAAAAAAAAAAATTTTTTTTTTTTTTTGAGGATCTAACTTTGTCACCCTCAGTAGAGTGTCATGACACCATAGCTCACAGAAACCTCAAACTCTTGGGTTCAAGTGATTATCTTGCCTCAGCCTCCCAATTAGCTGGGACTATAGGCACCCACCACAACGCCCAGCTAGTTTTTAGAGACAGGGTCTCACTCTGACTCAGGCTGGTCTCAAACCTGTGAGAGCTCAGGCAATCCACCCGCCTCTGCCTCGCAGAGTACTATGATTACAGGCATAAGCTACCACACTCAGCCAACAAAACAATTTTATAAATAATATAATCAGGGCTGGGCCTAAGAGTATATACATTTTTTAAATGAATGAGTTGCCTTATTTGTAATGGTAACAGCTGCAAAATATTTAAAGTACTGGGTAAAATGGCTGCTGTAATAAAAATTTGGAGTTACTCACCTTGTAATACCAATCCTGAAATTTTTTACAGCAGTCATCACTGCAGAAATCTCTCACGACACCATCAAGTTCTTTAGTTGCTCCCTTCTTACACAGCTGAGAACAATAGTTGCAAGTAACACATCTCAATCCTAAACGTCTTGCAAAATCCTGTTTGTATAATAATTTGCAACCTGCAAAATAGAAGGTTTAAACATTAAAAAGGGGGAAAAACTCAATTTTGAGCTGAGACAAATCTTACAAGTAGATTCTTTCCCTACCGAACAAAAATATAAAACCGACTGTAATCAACACCAACCTACAAAATTCAAAATGAACGTAGAATGTTATATTCAATAATATTATCTAACATGTAGGTTCAAATAATTAACGTTTTAAGGACATTAAAATCTAGTATGTCTCAGGACTAATTTTAGAGAAATGAAACGTTGCTGATAGGGTCTAAGTAAATGTATAGAGATGTTGGGCTAAGTAGGCATTTTAGCCAAATTTTCAAACATATCTCTGTACATGGACCCTTAGGGAAGTAAAATGGCTTAGGGATTTGTGCAGAGAAAATACTTCATTGACTATTCCATTTTACACATGTTTATAACATTTTATAAATATAGTTAAAAAATGTTTTTATCTACTACATATAAATTCATTATTTTTAGCATGTTTATATACCTTATTTTTCCTGTATCTATAAAGATTAAATAATCTGCCACATTTCCAGTCATACCATGCCACGTAAGTAGAATGACCTTTTCACTGATATGTATCTACTAAAATCCTACCCTACTATTAATAAGAAGTTCAAATTACACCTCCACCACCAACTGCCTGCATCAACCTAGTTTTAAATAATCTTTCATATCTGTGAACATGAAGTACACTTGTTTTCTATATAATTTATTTGACAATCATTTATGTAGTGTCTTATAGTTAACTATATTTAAAAACATTTTTTAGTTTACCTTTATTAGTTTTATCTAAATAGATTTTGATGATAGTACTAGGTATTATGTGTTTTATTTCTGACAAGTTCTAACAGAAAACTAGATAACGTAAGAGAAAGCAAAAAATGTCATTTAACAGGGAAAAAAACACATAACCTTTTTAACCTGTCATTGCACCCACCTAAATTTATAAATCTCTCCAATTGAAAATTACGTTCTTAACTGTCAAATTACCTATCTGCTGCCAATTGCCTACAGTTTAGTAAAATCCATATAACCTAAATGGTACGAGATCACTGACATGTGAGCAACCAACATCAATACGTTCTTATGAATAAGACTGACACTGTACAAAAACTTGGGTATAAAAAGACATATTAATTCCAAATCAGTCTTTTCAATGAAATTTAAGAGCAAAGCTGCAAAGAAATACAACAAATCTTTAAGATTTAAATCTTAAATAAAAGTAGAATATGGTTACCTTTGATTCCAGATAAAATGTATAAAATTAAACTTGAATAGGAATGCCTTGTTTTATAAGTAGTACCCTCTTCTCGACATGACTTTATATTACATGTGAAAAGTATAAATGAAGTACACCAGTTGAATGGACTGAAAAATCTTTTAATTTTGCCATCATTCCCTACTGCTAGCGATTAGGATTTCCAACCTTCTTCTTGCCTCAAACTAGTAGTAGGAATCCATAGAAAAAATAGATCCAGGAAAAAATTTTAAAACCTCATTTAAAAATAATAGATGAAGATTATACACTGTGGGACAAAAAAAGTAAAAAGCCAGCTTAGAACAAGAATGTGACATTTTGGAGAACCAAAGTAACAATAAGAGGCCCAAATCCATAGCTACAACCCTAGTTCCCATCTCTAAAGAAGTAGATTTAGAACCTGAGTTCATTTCTAGCTAGGTGCTCTATTGAGCACCTATAATCCCAACTACTCCAGAGGCTGAGGCATGAAGATACTTGAACCCAGCAGTTTGTGAACAGGTTGGGCAATACAGTAACACTTCATCTCAAGGAATTTAAAAAAAAAAACCCAAAAAAAACCACTAGAACTTGAGTTCAGTTCTGTAACCTGCTGCCTGGCACCAGAGCTGCAAAAAGGAAGTAGGTAAAGGGGAAAAAAATCCTTTCATGTACTATAACAGAACCCAGTGTTTCTCTGGAATCCTAAATTGAAAACCTAAAGGCACCTTCCCATTGTAGTACTTCAACAGTGATTTTTCTTCTGGTAACAGTATTATTGAAAACCTTTATAGCCAAGCAGTAGAAGCTGGGCAGGGAAAATGAAACTAATAGATAAGAATTCTAATCCACTTGGAAAACCTGCTTTCAGACCACAATGTGTAAGAAAATGCTTTTATTTTATTCTAAAACTTTCTTGTAATGGAGTAAGAGCTTACCAGATTTTTAGAAATAAAACATCTTAAGGCCCAGAGGTCTTAAAACATATAAAATAACAAAGCAAGTCAGTAAAAAAGTGAAATCAACTTTTTTTGTTCAGTGGCATTAAAATTTTGAGGCTACTCTGGACATGCATAATTATATATTTTTTAAATATTTTGCGAAAAAAATTAAATACCAATAAAAGTTATGAATGACACTGTATATATACTTGCCTTCACTACAGAAAGGTCTCTTAACGCCAGAGAAATTTACTGTTTCATGAAGAGTCTTCTCCTCTTGACAGTATTCGCAATATGTAACTATGCAATGCAACTTCTTATAGTCATCTGAACAAGTTTTGCTGCAGAACTGATGTACTTTGTTCTAAATGCACAATGGGAACCTTGGTAAGTATATGACAACCACCTCAAAAATACATTTAAGAAATAAATAAGCCACTTTTACAAAGTTAAATTATTTACCTATTTTTACATTATGACCATGGGAATACATTTCCTACAGGCTACAGACACCCAGTTTAACCAATTTACTACTAAATTTAAACATAGCTCCACAAAATTCAATATCATTAATTACGTTTAAATTACTCAGTAAAAATATCACTGAAATAAGAGGGCAATCTGATGCTACAATCAGAATGGAAGGAATGGGAAGAAAATAATAGAAGATACAACAAGGGTAGGGTACAGAAAGATGAGAACTATGACATTAACAACATTTTTAGTCAAAAAGAAATATTCTTTGTTGAGTATAGGCAAGTAGACTCAATCACATTCCTGTTAACACCTTAGCAATAACAGATATATCATAGGCAAAGTATTCAATTTGGGTAAGACACAATTGTTTCCCTTGAAGGGAACATGGTTTATAATTATTTAGTTATTTCTCTTGGCCCCAAACTCAAAACAGCCAGAGCCACTTTTCAAATATCTACCTGAACAATTATGCACACATTAAAACTTCCAAGGAGGCAACATTTCTCCCCTATTATGGAGGATATAGACTAAGTTTACTAAACCATTTATTTAATACTCAGCAAAGATATCTGAAGATCAAAATATGAAAGGTAAAAAAGTCTAGGAAACAACTCAAGTAATAAGGCAATCATTAGTGGAAAGTTGCCCTGTTATGACTATACTATTTAAAAGAGGAAGAAGGCCAACGAAGAAACCAACCACAACCGCCAGACATGGAGGGAGAAGCAAGAAACCCCACAATTCCCAGTCTCCTAAGGAACAAGTTCAATTCTCATTCAGCATGACAGTTGTCCCTTAACTGTTTCCCTTGCTTAACTTTTGTATAAAAAATACTAACACTACTACAAAAGTACAGTAGCACTAAAAAGGATCTCATTTTTATCTAGTATTACTGAAATTTAGTTTATGCAAAATCTTCAATTCCTATATGACACTATTCTTGAATTTGCTTACTAAATGGATTTGTTTCATTTCCAAATCATTCCTTTAACTCTAAGACCTGTAACATTCTTACTGTTGTTCCTTAAAGAAAATAAGCACTAAAAATCATCACTAGAGGCCAACAAAAGTCTCAAAGAATGATTGGTTTAAATGCTCTAAAGATAGCACCAGATGAAATAATAAACTAAAAAAATTTTCAATATAGTCACTATAGTCACTATACTATAAAATATAGGAAAACACTATACTGTAAAATAATGAAATTTCTGATTTCCAAAGTACTTTAAAAATCATGTAATACAGGTCTAGGTGCCACCTTTTGCCTTAGACTCAGATACTGAGTGACTTGTCAACAGTCGCTAATAAATGTTTTATCAAGAACAGACTGTTGTTTGTACTACATCTTGTACACCATTTTATTACTTACTCCATGCCCTACCTATCCCTCTTTAAAAAACTGAAAAGAAAGAATGGCCAAAGGTGGGCACTGCTCAAGAAAGCAATGGGCAGCCAGGGCTATATCTAGCCATCTGTTACTTCCTCCTCATGGCAACAAAAACTCAATGATCAGAGTTGTTGCTAATGGCAAAAAGATATGACGAAGTAAATTAGTAAACTAGTAAAAGTGATAAAGGGAAGACAAACTTATATTAGGATTCATGGGCTTTCTATTTTATTAAAACATAATTATGAAGTGTTAAATAAAAACAAGGTATATAACTAACAAATTTTGGTTTTTTTAGGTACTGGGTGATATATTATAGTTCCCAGGGAGTATTTGTAAGGACAGGGAGAAAAACAGGAAAAATACTGTACAGCTAAGTCACTCTAGGCATGTAGTTAAACAAAGTAATATTCTGTACACTATTATAAGCATACTATATCATTTAATATGACTTCAATAATTTTTGTTAGATGTGAAAAGAAATAAATCCTCTGTTGGTTCCACTCTCACACAAAAGAGCAAATAATTCAATCACCACAAAAATATGAAAAGCCAAAAAATAGGTTTCCAGATGGAAATACCACAGTTATAGTAGACTTTCATTTTAGCACTAATAATATACATTAGGAAATATGACTTGCCTCCCATTCCAGGATTTCTGGTTTTGAACAAAAGGAATTTTTGCAGTAGTTGCATTTCAACTGAATATCACTTGGTGCTACAAACTGGCCATTTGGAGATGACTGCATACTTAGAGCCTAAAACAAAGAATAGAATACACTGAGCCTGATACTTAGAGTTTCCATTTGTGATCACTGTCAAATATCTACTATGTCAAGAAAGTAATATATATCTTGATTAAATGTTTTTCAGCATATAAAATGACATTTATGAATTTTGTCTTTACAAATAATGATAGTATGCCAAGTTAGTTTTATGACATTGAAACCAGAAATAAGAAAAAACAAATAATATTTTTTAAAAAAATCATACAGTTCAATTACAGTTTGTTCACTTAAAGAAAATATAAGCAAATTATGGTGAGATTAATTGCCTGTGTTCTAAACTAGCGAATAAAACTTTAAAAAAAAAAACCAAAAAAAAAAAAAAAAACTGGCCCCTATTCCTCTCTCAAATAACAATCAATTATCCAATTTTCAAATGACCTGTCCAACTGCATAATTGCTACAAATTTCATCTCACATCTATCAGTAAGATCACCCTATGTTACTTTTAAAAATTGGTCATTACCAAGTTAGGGGAAAAAAGATATACAAGTAAGTATTTGTACCAAGAATTTATTTAAGGTTTTTTTTTAAGTTAAAACACCTTACAGAGTAAGACTGGATACAAACATACATGAAGTTTAAATGGTTTTTCTAATTCCTAAGTATTAAGTACACTGATACTTAATTATTCTTTTTAAACATATTACACATTATGCGCTTATTATATATAATCGTCTGAATACGTGATAGTGAATAAAATTAACTATTCAAGGTAGGTGAAGGGGGAAAAGAAATTTTAACCATTTTTAAAACATCTTCATACACTGTACAACACAGTTTGTGAAAAAATAAAAAATGCAGATTTAAGCCTATTGGATGAATACATTTTTTACTTTTCTGTTTTTGAGACAGTGTCTCACTCATGGCTCACACTTGAATACATTTTTTAAAATAAAAACCAACATTATCCTTACGGTTTCCAAAAAATTGAGCCTTATTAAAGTTAACTATTCTTTCTAAACAAATGAAATATTACAGTCTGAATATTTGTGTTACCTCCAAATTTACATGTTAAAATCCTAGGCCCCAAAGTGATGGTACCAAGAGGTGAGTATCTCAGGCGGTGTTTAAATCCACCCTCATGATCTAATTACTGGCCTTCTAAAATAAGCCTGAGAAAGCTTGTCTGCCTCTTCCACCACATGAGAACATAGTGAGAGGATGCCACCAGACACCAGAGCTTTATGTTGGACTTCCCAGCCTCCAGAGCTATGAGAAACAAATTTCTGTTTATAAGTAATACAGTCTAAGGTATTGTTATAACAGCCTGAATAGACTAAGATAGCAATACTATCCCATTATCTTAACCTTCAAAAGGAAAAACATCTAATGAAGACATTAAGTTCAAAATGTATCTTTGCTCTTAGAAAAAGAAAAAGGAAAAAAATGTTGCTTTTCTGTCAACTTTGTATTATTTATATGTAGATAGTGATGAAGTGATAAGGCTGCTTATAGGCTTAACAGATACATTTCTCAAAATTAAAAGACTAAATTAAGAACAGTTGGCCCTATGTAATCATGGATCCAACCAAGGATCAAAAATGTCAAAAAAAAAAAAACGATTGCACCTGTATGAACATGTGGAATCCTTTTTTGTCATCATTCCCTAAGCAATAGAATATAGTAACTATTCGCATGGCATTTACATTATAAGTAATCTAGAAATGATTTAAGTATATGGGAGAATATGCACAGATTATATGCAACTATTATGCCATTGCACATTAGGAACATGGGCATCTGTGGATTTCTGTAGATGTGGGAGGTAGGTCCTAAAACCAATCCTCCATGGATATGGAGAGACAACTGTATTTCTTAAAAATATACACTGTATATATACAGAAGATCTTACCAAGTAATGGGCAATCCGAGTTTCAATTAAATGAAAATGGTACTTAACAACATTTTCAATTATCATTTCAATCTACCCAACACTAAAAAAGGAATAAATGAAATTCAAGATCTGACAAGCAGCATGCCACAGACACTACCCTTCTCTCTTCTAATTAATCATTATCCCTTAATTTCTAATTTAAGAAAAGCCAAGACAGAAGCAGTATTTACCACTATATGGATGTATTAATGGCTATGATCCCAAGTTCTAAAGTTTAGTCTTGAATGTGGTCTATCACTGAAGCTCAGTGAGGACAGAAGTATTAACAAAAATCAACATTCACTTGGTTGAATTTTAAACCTCAATTTAAATGCTAGTAAGTGTTATAACATACTTAAGAGACTATATTTTCAGTTTAAATAAATTAACATAGAGCACAGTACCTGGAACAAAGTAGAATTGTTGGATGAGTTAACTCATGAAGCATGGCTTTATGCACAGGTTTGAACCTTTGGGTAATACCCTGAAATTTTCACATACAACAGGTAAACCTAATCGCACCACCTAATACTTGAATCCCCTCTACATTATTCCTTCCTAGTGGTCAACTAGGTTAAGTCTGATTTGAAGAACTATGTCAGAAAGTTCTTACTTTACCAAAGTAAGAACTGACGTATTTACCAAAATGAGAAATGTCTTCCTGAAACTGGCCCATTTCTAACATATGGAGAAAGCATGTCATATTATTACTCCCAGGCTAAAAATACCTGGGTCCATCTGTTTATCACATTTTTTTAAAAAAATTCTTTTAGAGATGGGGGTCCATCCTGCTATGTTGCCCAGACCAGTCTCAAACTCCTAGACTCAAGCAATCTTCCCGCCTCGGGTTCTCAAGGAGCTAGGATCACAGGCATGAGCCAAAGTACACATCTAAGGTTTATATTTTATTTAAACCATCTAATAAAAAAAATACTATCAGGCACTGAGTTCAACTATATTAAAATTTGTTTTCCTTCAAAAATCTGTATCATAGTAACAATTACAATGTCAATTAAATTATCCATGCTAAAGGAGAGAGCTGGTACATCTAGGCATTCTATGACTCTAGAATCTCCACCCTCCAACTGGATACTTAACAAACTATGTAAAAATTAACAAATAAAAGTAAAGCAAATGATACTGTTTACTTTCTACACTGTTTACTGGGAGCAGAGGTAACTGAAGATAAACAACAAACCTGAAATTTAGCCACACAACTGGAACTGCAAAAGTTATACAGTTTTCCATCAGGCATTGTGGCTTGGTATTGAGGTAAAGAGTTTCGCTTACAAAAATGGCAAATAATTCCCAAACCTAGGAGAGAAAATGTATATATCTGATTTCATTATAAGGAAATAAATTTTTTAAAATTTTTAACTGCTTAGATTTCTTAAACTAAACCTTCTGTAAACTACTCTTTTATTATTTGCACCTTTAATAATCAAGATTATTTGTACCTTAAAAAAAGACTGTATTGTACCTACACTATACATGTATACATCAAAATATCTGTTTTAGATCATTTTTTTGGATGGAACAACAATTTCAGCTAAGAACGTAGATATAGAGAGAACTTTAAAAAATTTAAAGTAGTACAGAATGATCAAAATAATTAGAAAAGTTTGCAGTAACCATGTTTATTTAGTATGATAATAAAAATTTAAAAATAAAAGCAGTTAAAAACAAGCATAAGAGCAAAGTTAAAGGATAAAGAGTAGTTATTTGTGCAAAACGTAATTATGTTGTCAAGTTTAACTTTCCAAATACCTGAAACTTACTTTGTGATTTTGCATATTTTGTCTTGTGACTGTTCATGCAAGCAGTTGAACAATATGGCTCCATATATCCATTAGGACCTATACACTGAGTCATATCAAAAAACCTGCACTGTGCTCGGCAACCAGTACAAGTTGTCAGTTTTCCGTATTTCTAAAATTTGAAACATAAAAAGATAATTTTAAAAATCACAATTTAACTAGAAAAAAATTATCATGTTTTTCATTACACTTTTTGTCTCTGTAAAACAATTCTGTTAATCTCTAAATGGGATTAGTCAGAAGTCTTCATCTGGATCCAAACTGTTAACTGCAACAACTGCTACATTAAGTTAAAAAAAAAAACAATGATCAACCGCTAAGTCTGCTTCAAAAATAGGGTGTTTTTCTTCCTTAACTTAGTTTAAAATACTCCCTACATAAAGATCTCAACATCTAGGAAAGGCACAGTATTTTTTTATTATAATGAAAACACACTTCTTTGTCATTTGACAGAAGAAATTAAACGGAGCTATTAATGTAAGCCTAATTAATCAAGACTTAATAAAAAGTACATCAAAGGAAGTGTTTAAAGACTTGAAATACTATTTCCATTGAGCTATCGTTACAAAAACTTCTTAGAACTTTTCTTAAAAAACGATATTACCTATTTACATTTAAAACCTTATTCAACTAAAATAAAATACAAATTTTTAAAAGGATGTTCAAATTACATTGAAAATTATTTTTATTAACTAAGGTTAATAATTAGTCAACAAATAATAAAATTAATCTTCCTGCCACAAATGAATATAGTCATGTACTACATAAGGATGTTTCAAAGATGGACCACATATATAATGGTGGACATATAAGATAACAGTACCAATATTTTACTGTATCTTTTTCTATGTTTAGATATGTATGGATACACAAATACTTACCATTGTATTATAACTACCTACACTATTCAAAATGGTACCATACAATACAGATTTGTAGCCTAGGGACAGCAGGCTATACCACATAACCTAAGTATGCAGTAAGCTATACCATCTAGGTTTGTGTAAGTACACCCTATGATGTTCACACAGTGATGATTGCCTACCAATGCATTTCTCAGAACACATGCCCACTGTTAAGTGATGCATGACTATATTTGCTAACAATGAAGCAATTAAAAGAAATGAGATTTATAAGAATTATAAAGGTATGGCTCAGTGCCCGTAGCATAGCAGTTGCGGTGCCAGCCACATGCACTGAGGATGGTGGGATCAAACCCACCCGAGCCAGCTAAACAACCACAACAAAAAAAATAGCCAGGCGTGGTGGGCGCCTGTAGTCCCAGTTACTTGGGAAGCTGAGGCAAAAGAATCACTTAAGCCCAAGAGTTTGAGGTGCTATGAGCTGTGACGCCATAGCACTCTACTGAGGGTGACATAGTGAGACTCGGTCTCAAAAAAAAAAAAAAAGATAAGATGGGGGATGGCTTCAAAAATTACAAGGACAAAATCAGTAGCACTGAAATATGAAGAGTCTTATAAAAATACAATTCAGATGAACTGATAAGTTTATATTAAAAAATTGACCAAATAATCAGTTAAAAAAAAATCAACCACAGGAAAAAGCAAATCTTCCAAGTGCAACTTGTTCTGAGTACTTGCAGAACTCGTCTTAAGTCAAATCAAATATCATGAATTATGCTGCAAAATATTGTATCCATCTTTCTACCTGATGTTGGAATTATTTAACTCCATCTTCATACCCCGAAGCATGTAGTACATTATGAAAATATAAGAAAGCCTCAAAATGTTCCATGGATGGATGAGTAACAGATGTCAGGGAAGATGATAAGCAGTCCAAAAGTAACACATGAAATGGATAAGCTGCATGGAAAAATTTCACCAACACCACAGAATTTCAGAAAATGAAGCTAATAAATTGAAGGTAAGAATAACAACCAAGTGCTCACTTTGGCAGCACATACACTAAAACTGGAACAATACAGAGAAGATTAGCTTGGCCTCTACACAAAGATGACACAGAAATTCAGGAAGCATACACAGTATTTTTAATTCACAGTCATCAAGACATGGAATCAACCAAGGTGCCCATCAACACATGATGGATTAATAAACTGTAGTATGTATACACCATGGAATACTATCCAGCCATAAAAAAAGATGGAGACTCTACATCTTTTGCATAAACCTGAATGAAACTGGAGAATATTCTCCTTAGTAAAGTTATCACAAGAATAGAAAAGCAAATATCCAATGTACTCAATACTAATATGAAACCTGCAGACTCACAAATACATACCCACAGTAAAGAAAAACACAAACTCACGTTTCAGGGAGGGAAGTAAAGGGAGGGGAATTGGTTAGCTCTCACCTAACTAATGGGCACAAAATAAGGGTATACAGCACATCTTCTAGAGCAACGGTTCTCAACCTGTGGGTTGTGACCCCTTTGAACCATATGAAAAGGTTCGCAGCATTAGGAAGGTTGAGAACCACTGTCTAGAGCAGGGGTCCTCAAACTACGGTCTGCAGGCCACATGCAGTGGTGTGATTATATTTGTTCCCGTTTTGTTTTTTTACTTCAAAATAAGGTATGTGCAGTGTGCATAGGAATTTGTTCAGTTTTTTTTTTAAACTATAGTCTGGCCCTCCAACAGTCTGAGGGACAGTGAACTGGCCCCCTGTTTCAAAACTGAGGACCCCTGGTCTAGAGGGACACAACCACAACTTGAACTCTACCTAACAAACGCAGACAATGTAACCTAACTGTACCCTCATATTAATCTGAAATTAACAAAAAAAGAAACCAAAATAATAATAATCAACACCAAAAAACAGGAAGAAGACAACTTTCTCAGTTTGCAACAAACAACAAGTATGAATAAACGTACCTGTTTAGTGTCAGTAATGTATGTAATATTCTTTCTCATACTATTAAAAATAATTCCACTGAGCATGGTGGCTCATGCCTATAATTCTAGCACTCTGGAAGGCTGAGGCAAGAGGATCCCTTGAGCTCTAGAGTTTAAGACCAGCCTGAGCAAGAACCCCTGCCTACTAAAAATAGAAAAATTAGTCGGTGTTGTGGCCAGCACCTATAAACCCAGCTACTAGGGAGCCTGAGTCAAGAGGACCACTTGAGACCAGGCATTTGAGGTTGCTGTGAGCTTGGCTAACACCAGGGCATGTTAGCCTGAAGCAATAGACTCTGTTTCAAAAAAAAAAATTTTTCAGGTTACCTATTATGCTTTTACATAAATGTTGCCTAAAGAAGCCCTAGATTTACTCTTCAAAGTGGAAACCAACTCATTCTTCATCTCTGCTAGACCCCCCAAAAGAAATAGTTATCAATAGCAAAAGGATAACAAAAAGAACAAATGACTATAAACATTAAATCTAATTATGAGTCTACCATGGTACAAAGACAATAGAGGAGAAATGTTCTGGTTTCTTCTGTTCCTCAGATCTACTTGATGACTTAAATTTTTATACTGGAAAAGGGGAAAAAGAAAATAGATCAATAAGATAATGGAAGGCTGGGCGCAGTGGCTCACGCCTGTGTTCCTAGCACTCTGGGAGGCTGAGACAGGTGGATTGCTTCAGCTCATGAGTTCAAGATCAGCATAAACAAAAGCAAGACCTTATCTCTTGGGGAAAAAAAAAAAATAGCCAGGCATTGTGGTAGGTACCTGTAGTCCCAGCCTCTCAGGATGCTGAAGTAAGAAAATCACTTGAGCCCAGGAGTAAGAGGTTGCTGCCACAGCTCTCTACCCAGGGTGACAAAGTGAAATCGTCTCAAAAAAAAAAAAAAAAAAGAGATAATGGAAGATAAAAGGATGTTTTAAACCTGAAACCGCAATACAAATTATACTAAAAAATATTTAAGACACCTGCCATTGTGATGCAGGTTTAAAGAAGCAAATCAACCAGACATATGCATGAGATCTCAAGGTATTAGCACCTACAAGTAATTCTTTTACTAACATAAATGAAGTCTCAACATCTACCACCAACTCTTGAATTTGATTTTAATTGTAAACATTCTTTAAGTTGACAAAGTTGGACATGTGATTCTGACACTGATTTTATTGGCAGAATGATTAAATATTAATAGTTTTAAGATCTCAAGTAAACAAGGCAACTGATACATACTGAAGAGAATGAAAAAGTAATAACAGAAAGAATCATTATTATTTCAACAACACCACTTTCATAGCTACCACTGCTTCAAACACCAAAGGACTTATTTAATGAAAGTATTAGAAAAAAGGGAGATATAATTTCATGCCATGTTTCCTCAGGTTCACATGTATTAAAAATAATCATTTAAATTCCATACAGCATTTGAATGCATGCTATTAATACACATTTAGTGATGTAAATGAAAAAAATTAAATGGAGTAAGTTCAGAATTTAAATATTCCCTTTTCAGGCATGAGTAAAATTAAGCCTACATACATCTCTGGTCAAAAAGGACGAGAAGAGAACCAACTGAAACAAGATATTGGTAAGGTTAAAGGTAGTTATGATAGGGAAGTTTATGGTAAATGTTCATTTTCAGTCTATCCATTTAAAAGATGCACCTTATATTTTAATTTTAACCAATTTTACATGAATATCAAAATTAACCTTCACATGATTTGATGCATTTAATTCACATTTTGAAACAGTCTGTCCTTACACGCCAAAAAATGTCCAAAGCTCAGAAATAGCAAAGAATCGTAATAAGAGGAAGTACCAATCAAACTTCAATAGTGATATAATACTGTACTATTTGTTTAGATTAAGAGATAAATTGAATTAAAAATGCTTCATTTTTTCAATAAAACCCTGAAATTATCTCTTTGTGTTCCAAGATTTGTTTGTTCAAAGAAAAAAGTCTAAAACATTATTCATCATCATGTTTTAATTTTTTTTTCTTTAAACACAAATATTCTACTTTTGAAATTTAACTAATTTTTTTAATTGACAATGGATGCTAAAAATAGTGAGTAAAAAGTCTGAAGAGGATATTTATACAGTACCAAATAAAAACTTACACAAATATAGAGGGAAAAGTAGCAACTTCACCCAGAGAAAGCTGATAGACATTTCCTTAATCAAGTTAACACACAACAATGAGACAAATAGATGTCATGTGTCTCCTGATGTGCACAAAGAAGGACACAGCATCACTTATTAGGTATTCATGCCAAAAATGCATTACCTCAATCTAATCCTGAAAAAATACTACACACGCACAAATTACAGGACACTCTACAAAATGTCATGGTCATTTGTCACTCTACAAATGACATTCTCAAAAATATCAAGGTCATAAAAGACAAAAGAAAAACTGAGGAACATCTCTAAATTAAAGTCCCCAACCAACAGGGACTAGATTGAACCTTTACCAACTAGAAAACTAAAGATACAAAACAATGGTTTTCAAACTTTGCACACAAGGTAGTAGAGGACTGTATACCTACGAAAAGAAACAAATCATGTGAGCCCTAGAGCCACCAAAGCTTCCTGCCTGGAGGCAGTTGTTGGGGAAGCTACCAGAGCCTATTTCTTTCACTGAATTGAGGAAACAGATGGGAGTTCAGGGTAGCTAGAATTTGGGAAGCAGAGTACTCAAGATGAGGGAATTGCACAAAACAGAGCTCTGGGTATCTACAGAGAGGTATGCATAAAGTAAGTCTTTGGCTAAGAACCAGTCTGTGCAAACGTGAGAAGAAACCATTGAAGTCAGAGAAAGAACCACAGAAAAGCATCAAGCATCAGGCCAAGCAATTCACAAAGCAAACACATGGCTGACAGTACTCTGTGTTGCTACCTAATAAAGAATGGGAAAATCCTGTAATACAGAAGAGATTCAGGTGAAGTAGTCAGGAAGGGATTACCACAGTAGTGGGGATAAATGAACCCTAGACTCATCTGCTCCACCAAAGGCTATTTTCAAAACTTAAAAGCAAGCCTCACAAGTATACAAATAAAAATAATTCTAAGTAATTTGACAGTATTCCAGAACAAAGTTCAAATCAAAATCAAAATCCAATAATCAACAATGTGGAATCACAATTTTTTTTTAAAAAATTACTAGACGCTTTGCAAAATAGCATGAAAATATGATCCATTACCAAGAAGGAAAAAAAAAAATTCAAACTACAGAAATAGACTTAGACATGGCAGACATGAAAACAGCATATAAGAACATACAATAGAACCTCAATAGCTGACCACCTCACTAAGTTGACCTAATCTTCACAGACATCATATGTACTCAGTGGAAGTTCCTTATGTTGACCAGTTTGTTACAGTCCTTTGGGTGGTCAACTTACAGAGGTTCTACTATATTCTGTTATTATTTAAAAGCCAGGAGAGGAAAACAAGAACATAATTCGGCAAGTAATATAAGATACAAAAAAGACACAGCTAGGTGCAATGGCATGCACTTGTAACCAGCTACTCTTCTAGAAGGCTGAGGCAGATCTCTTGAGCCCAGGAATTCCAGACGAGCCTGGGCAACATGGCAAGAACTCATCGCAAAAAACAAACAAACAAAAAACCCTCAAATGGAACTCTGAGGCATTAACAACAGAACATCTGAGATGAAAAATACACTTTATGATATTAACAGTTGATTAGAAAAGATCAATGAACTTAGAAACTCTTCTCAATGAAGGACAGAAGGGAAAAAAAGACTGGGGGTAAAAAACTATAGACAGAAACTTAGTGACTGTGAGACAATAGCAGGAAGTCTAATATATCTACAACTGGAATCTCAGAAGAAGAGAGGAAAAGGACAAAAAAAAAAAAAATTAAAGAAATAATGGCTTATGATCCCAAATTGGACAAGAAACAAGAAATCATTTTTTTTAAATTTGCTATAAGAGATATAAATATATAAAATTTGAGTAAGATCCAAAGATTAACCTGGTAACAGTTTACAGATATAAATATCTTTATAGAGATTCACTGTACTATAGTGAAAATTATTCCGAACTGCATACATTTGTTATTCATATACTAATTTATTCATCTGGATTAACAAGATATAAACTTGAAATTTTTTCAAAAGAAAGGATTTTGGGGGTTTTTCCCCCCCAACCTTTCAGGCTGGCACAGAAGGGAGGGATTTTTACATTCCATAATTAATTGCTTGCTGTGTACAAGGTACTGCATATTAAAAATTATATTTGAAGATAATTTTCTGGGATTATAAATATCTGAAGGCAAATGAGCATATCACAAGAAAATTCAATGAAATTAGAAAGTCTACATCTTGGAGACAAAGAAAACATTCATCATCTGAAATATTTTAAATTCAGAAAATTTAATGCACTTCAAACTGCTCAAGACTTTTCAGATACATATTAGAGATTGCAGCAGTGCTTGAAAATGTAAAGGCCTGAAACCCTATCTGCATTCCTGCTTACCTCAGGCTGCATTAAGAAAGAGTCCTGCATGTGATCGCGAACCTCCTTCAGGAAGCTTGGATGGCTACCTACCTAAAAAAGATTTTAAAAGACTTTATAAATACACAAAAAAAATGCTACTAGATTGAAAGGTAAATGAGCAGTATGTAAAAGTTGTTTCTCAAATATGTATTGTGATTTACAAACTCATTCTTAATTTTAAAAATGCCTATGTGTCATGTCCCCACTGTTTTTGCCTAATTTACAGAAGAAGAACAAATGATTTTAATTATCTTAGGAAAAAATGATGTGATGACAAAACAATAATGTAATAATAATGAGGTAAGAAATTAAAGATTGATACTTGATTTGACTCTTAATTGAGAAAAATCACATTTCTTTTAGATGGCTTAGAGTGAATTCTAAGATCTCTTTAAAACCTTTTATGCTAATCAGCACTAATAATGAAATCTCAGAGCTTTCTAAATTAAGTGATTTGGATATTACACAATTAATGATTTTCACCAACTGCAAAATGGGTTCTTAGGGAAATTCTTTTTAAAGTACACATGTCATTGTCCAAGCATATAATATAAATTTACATCCTTATTCCTTTCAGAAAAGTTTTAAAAGGTATACTTCTTACTTTATGTGAAAGTCAAAACACCATGCAAGAAGAGGAAAACTACTGAAAGGAAAGGGGTAAGCATTATATTGTCTCCACTGCCAGGATCCCGATTATTTATTACATTAATATATTCCAGAAACTGAACAATGAGGACACAGATAAACAACAAAAGCAGCCAAGTTAAATATTAGCGAAAAAGGTCAAAGTGGGGGAAATAAGTAAGGATCACACATCAATTCTAGTTCTCAGGCTACAGAAAAAGAAAACATTCACTAGAGCATCTCATATAGAGGATCCACATATGTCTGACGGAGTCCTTTTATCAGTAAAAAGGTATGCAAGGACTCCCAGCTATTTATTTACTAATTAATTAAAAACATACAGTATATGATTTATAAAACATGCAAATGATTTTAAAGAATGAAAGTTGAATCACTATTTTAAGTTAATTTTTATTTTATTTAATGATAGATAATACAAGGAACATTTTCTATTTTCTGTATCCACTATAGTAGAATCATTTGGTGTCACTGGAGCCTGTATAGGGAGTAGTAACAAGAAACTCCCCCCTTCCTCAGTCAGAGTGATTATCACCGAAAGCCCAGAAAGGAGAACGCCCCAAACCACTCAGTAATAATGAGGAACTCCTCCTCATTCTGGGGTTGTGCAAAGGCTGGACTCCTATCTCCACCTGGCAATAATGAAGTAGAGGCTTCCTTCTCTTTCAGGAACAGAGTGCCAAATGAAACCAACTACAACAAGAGTTTATGTAAGATCCATTGACATGTAACATACACAGTATGCTCAAATTTCAATTTAAAAAAATTGTTTACACTGAAAGCAGGAAAACTACATTTTAAATGAGGACAATCAATAGATGCCAAAACTGAAATATCAGAGAAGTAGAATTACCTCACAAAGACTTTAAAGTAGTCTTCATGAAAACTTCATTGGTTCCAAGAACCAATATAAATGCACTTAAAAACAAATGAAAAAATGAAACTCTCAGCCAAGAAACAGAAAATACAAAGAAGAATCAAATGAAAATCCATGAACTGGAAGATTAATAAAAATTATCCAATCTGAACAACAAAGAGAACAGACTAGGGGAGAGGGGAACAGTGCCTCAAGGATCTATAGAACTGTAACAAAAAATGTAGCATGTGTCATAGGAGTCCTAGAGAAAGAGGAAAAATAGGGTTAGAAGAGTCCTCAAAAAAATACTGTCTGAAATATCTCAAATTAGACAAAAGACATAAATCTACAGATAAAAGATTTCCAATACCTAGAAAGGATAAGACCAATTAGGAAACTACAACTTCCACCCCACCAACCACCACAGGCTCCTTACCCCAGAACCTTTACCAACAGCTACCAGTGAAGAGTAAACTTGAAATTATAGAGCTTAGTACAGGTTCTGAGGAGCCTAGTGAGAAGAGGGAGAAAAAAAAAAGAACAAAAATCTAAGGGGCCTATGGGATAAGAACAAGTAAAGCGTTCCAGGGGAAAAGAGAGAGGCAGAAAGATTATTTGAAAAAAACAATGGCTTAAAACTTCTCAAATTTGATAATCTACAAATCTAATAAGTGCAACGAATTACAAGTAGAATAAATTCACAGAGAAACACAATAAGACACATTATCATCAAAATGTTCAAAGACAAAGATAATTTTTAAAGACGAGAGAAATAACTCAGTACAAGCAATCCTCAGTAACATTAACCACCAATTTCAACAAAAGAAACCATGGAGGTCAAAAGGCATTTCAACATTTAAAATGATGAAAGGTAAAAAATAAAATTTCAAACAAGATTACTATATCCAGCAAAACACTATCATCCAAAAATACATACGCAAATAAACGAAAGCTGAAGGAGTTTGTCACTCTACAAGAAATGCTAAAGGTAATCAAAAGGTTTTTATTGAAATGAATAGAGTTTGTCACTCTACAAGAAATGCTAAAGGTAATCAAAAGGTTTTTATTGAAATGAAAGGGCACCCAACTCAATATTCAGGCAAATACAAAATATGATATTATTATATTTTTTGGCTTATAAATCTCCTTTTTATTTCCTATATGATTTTAAAGACCAAGAACACACATACCAAAAAGTATATGCCTGTGTTATTAGAAATACAATATTAACGATGGCAACAAAGGAGACAGGGATATACAAGAGCAGAGTTTTTAAAAGATAATTTGTTAATAATTCGTATTAGATTGACTTGTAGAATGTTAAATGTAATGTCCCCATAGTAACTGCAAATATCTAAAAATTATACAGAGGAAAATGAGACGGGAATTAAAATAATTCCCTACAATCAATTAAGTACAAAAGAAAGTAGTAATGGGTTATAAAAATAAGACATACAGAAAACAATTAGAAAAATGGCAAAAATAAATCCTTCTTATCAGTAATTATTTATTTTAGAGACAAGGTCTTTACTCTATCATCCAGGCTGGAGTACAGGGGCACAGTCAGAGCTTACTATCCCTCAAATTCCTGCGCTCAAGCAATACTCTCACCTATGCACATCACCATATCCAGCTACTAATTACTTTAAATGTAAATGGATTAAGTTACCTAATCAAGAGGCAGAGATTGACAAAATAGGAAAAGAAAAAATCCAATTATATACTGTCTACAACAGATTCCTTTTACATCTAAAGATACAAGTAGGTCAAAAATAAAAATATGGAAAAAGATATTCCATACAAATAGTAGCTAACTGACAGAGTTAAGTATAATGCAAATATTCCAAAATCTGCAAAAAATTCAAAATCTGAAAACATTTCTAGGTCCAAGCTTTTCATATAAATACTACTCAACCTATGTCTGGCAAGAGATTAATATCCTGAATATATACAGTAACTCCTACAACTCAAAAACAAAAAAGTATAAATGGGTACAAAAGAAGAGAAAGTTACAGTATTCTATAGCACAGTAGAATGAATATGGTTAACACATGCTCAAAAAGCTAGGAGAGGGGCTCAGCACCTGTAGCACATTGGTTACGGCACTAGCCACATACATCAAGGGTGGTGGGTTCAAACCCGGCCTGGGCCAGCTAAACAACCCCAACAAAAAAACAGCCAGGCATTGTGGCAGGCACCTGCAGTTCCAGCTACTTGGGAGGCTGAGTTAAGAGAATAACTTGAGCCCAAGAGTTTGAGGTTGCTGTGAGCTGTGACGCCACCGCACTCTACTGAGGGCAACATAGTGCAACTCTGTCTCAAAAAAATAAATAAATAAATAAAAAGCTAGGAGAGGATTTTGAATGTTCTCAACACAGATGTTTGAGGTAATGAAATCCTAATTACCCTGATTTGACCTTTACACATTATATATACCTGTACCAAAATATCAATCTCTACCCTATAAATATGTATAATTATGTGTCAACCAAAATAAGAGAAGAACAAAAGTAAAAACAAAATTTTAAAACCAGCAAAAGATTTGAATAGATATTTCTCCAAAGAAGATATTCAAATGGCCAATAAGCACATGAAAAACTGTTCAACATCATTAGTCATTAGGGAAATTCAAATCAAAACCAGAGATACTACTAGAATGACTTCAATAAAAAACAAATGTTTAAAAAACAGAAAATAACAAGTGTTGGCAAGATGTTTTGTGCATTGCTGGTGGAAACATAAAACGGTACAGTTGTGGAAAATAGCTTGACAATTTCTCAAACAGTTAAACATAGAATTGCCCTATAAAGCAATTCCACTCCTAGCTTTATACCCACCAGATTGGAAAACAAGGAAATTATATCAAAAAATTGATACTTATACACCAATGTTCATTGCAGCATTATTCACAATAGCCCAAAACAGAAACAATACAGTATCCATCACATAGATCATGAGCTGATAAAATGTGATATGCAAGTACAACATGGATCATGGCGACAGCATGGATGAAACTGAAAACACCATGCTGAGTAAAGTATGCCAGACACAAGAGGAGAAATATTATGTAATTCTACTTGTATGAATTATCTAGAATATACAAACTCATAGAGATAGAAAGTAGATTAAAAATTATCGAGAACTGAGAACAGGGGGTAGTTGGGCGTTTTTATTAATGTTACGGAGCTTCTGCTTGGAATCATGAAAAGAATTAAGGAAGAGATGATGGTTACACAATACTGCAAATATAATTAATCCCACTTAATTGCATACTTAAAAATTTTTAAATGGCAAATTTTATATTTTATCACAGTTTTCTTAGAACTTGTAAACTATTCCCCCTACCCCCTTTATGCTCTGGAATTAAGTAGCATTTAATTGTCTAAATGTGATGAAATTACCCCGTGAAAGTATCTGGGCCTGGTTCTTATTATGGGATAGCTCTTTGATAAATATATTTCTTCTATGGAAACTGGTCTTCTTAATTTTATCTGCTCTGAAGTCAATCATAGAAAATTAATCTAGGGTCAATTTTTTTATATAGGGTTGTACAAATTAATCCCTGACTGACTTTTATTAATTTCCTGTTTTGATGCTTACATCTACTTCATTTTTCATTTTTTTTGTATTTGTGGTTTTAAACCTCTTTTACTGATTGAATTAGCTACTTAGCTACTGTATTTTTTTTCTCCTTTTTCAAAGATGTGGTATTTTTAATTATTTTATTTATTTAATTTATTTATTTATAAGAAGATAACATCTACCTGAGCTCAAGCAATCTTCCAGCCTTAGCCTCCAAGTAGCTAGGACTACAGGCACTCAACCACTACACCAAGCTAATCTTTTTTTAATTGTCTTATAGTGATGGAATCTTACTATCCTGCTCAACCTGGTCTCAAACTCTTGGCTTCAGGCAATCCTCCTCCCAAAGTGCCAGAATTACAGATATAAAGCCACCACACTCAGGATCTGAATTATTTTAGTACTATTTTTATTTCTTAATTCATTAATTTTTACTTTTATTTTTTCTTCTCGCTTCAGTTTTTCTTTTTCCAGCTCATTCGTCAAAGAGGTGCAGAAGGACAGCTCTGCTGACCTGGCTGGGCTGGAAGATGAGGACATCACCATTGAAGTGAATGAGATGAATGTGATGGATGAACACTATGAAAGGGTGGTGGACAGAATCCAAAGCAGTGGGAAGAATGTCACACTGTTAAGTTCGTGGAAAGAAAGTTTATGATTATTTTCAAGCTAAGAAAATCCCTATTGTCTCCTCCATGGCCAAGCCAATGGATGCCCCCCCCCCCCCCCGATTCCAAAGAAGGAACATTAGTGGCACCAGAGCATGACTTGCACATGGTGAAAGATCAAGTGCACAAAATAGCCTTATATTCATCTTCCAATTCTGAAGATACAGAGATTTGAAGAGAACAAATAATGGCTTTAGCTGATAGCCGTTTCTGGGTATTTAGATAAGGAATGAGTTGCCACCTGTCTACTGTCAGAGGGAAAAACTTCTTTGGAAACCATTCATCATTTGTGACTGTCTTCTCTTATTTCTTATGGGTGGGTGGCTATTGAAGATGACTTCTTTATGATAAACTTAGAAGAGTTAAAGGCAGGAGCCAGATTCTTTTCTTGTGATCTACATTTGTCTGTTATGATGAGGTTCCTTGAATACCAAAGATTTGCAAATCTGTTTATGTGAGGGCTAATTAAAGTATCTGAGCAGATAAGTCTCTTAAAATTATGCTTTTGGAACAACATTGTGGTTGCTAGAATAAATAACACTAAAAATGCAAAAAAAGAATACTTCTTTAATAATGCTGACATATATAGACCTCAACCCTAAGGCTAGCATCTAATTTAACAAGGAAATACTAACAACATTCCTGCTGAAATAAGAATATCCACCATCTCTATTATTTAAAATTATATTATAGTTTATCATGAAATACCATCAAGCAAGAGAAACAATGAGAATGAGAATTGGAAAGGGAGACTTAAACATTCTTTATTTGCAGATGATATGATGGTAAATCTAAATAATCTAGGACAGTGGTTCTCAACCTTTCTAATGTCACGACCTTTAATACAGTTCCTGTGAGCCATGACCCACAGGTTGAGAACTGCTGATGTAGGAGAATCAACTAATAACAATGACTCACTTAAGTTGAAGATATGCAGTATTTAAAACCAATAAAAATATACATACATGTACAAATGAACCCAAAATAATGAAATAATTCATTTTAAATGGCCACAAAAGGCTGGGTGCAGTGGCTTGTATCTGTAATCCTAGCACTCTGACAGGCCAAGGTGGATGGATTGCTTGAGCTCACGAGTTTGAGACCAGCCTGAGCAAAGAGACCCCGTCTCTACTAATAATAGAAAAACTGAGGCAAGAGGATCACTTGAGCCCAAGAGATGGAGGTGTCTGAGAACTATGACACCATGGTACTCTACCCAGGGCAATAGTTCAGACTCTGTCTCAAAAAAAAAAAAAAAAAAAAAGCCACAAAAAGGACAAATTATTTATAAATAAGCAAGAGCACTGATTCAATGAGTGGATTCTTTATGCATTTAAGAGGATTTCAGTAAAGAATAGAAATGGGAGGAATTAGCCAGATAACTTTATTCTTAAATTCATATAGAAATGAAAACAAGAATAGCTAGTAAACCCTGAGAAAGAATAGCCTTATTCGATCACATATTAAAACACCCAATGAAATGTCAATTATTAAAACAATGTAGAAAGAACACATGAAAACTTCTGATAAAACAACAGAAAAGACTAAGAAAGCCCAGAAAAAGATACATAGAAATTTTAAGTATGAATTTTTATGGGATGAATGTGACATCTTAAATCCCTGAGCAAAGGGTTAGATAATTTTTAATGAATGGTTTTCAAAAAAGAACAGTTATTTGAAAGCAGACAAAATGTGCTCCACAATGGAAACATATACCAGGACAAACTGCAGATAGATTAAAGATTTAAAGATTAAAATGAATACTTATAAATATTACAAGAAAATATGGAAAGTACTCATTACAACCTGGAGAGGAGAAAACCTAAGAGGCAAAAACCAGAAGCAATAAAACTATTAAAGTGGACTACATATCAAAATCAAAAACTTGGGCGGCACCTGTGGCTCAGTGGACAGGGCGCCGGCCCCATATACGGAGGGTGGCGGGTTAAAACCCGGCCCCAGCCAAACTGCAACAAAAAAATAGCCAGGCATTGTGGTGGGCGCCTGTAGTCCTAGCTACTTGGGAGGTTGAGGCAAGGAAATCGTCTAAGCCCAGGAGTTGGAGGTTGCTGTGAGCTGTGTGACACCAGAGCACTCTACAGGTGATAAAGTGAAACTGTCTCTACAAAAAAAAAAACAAAAAAAACTCAAAAACGTTACATAACTAAAAGCAACAGTAACACTATAAGTAACCAATCACAGTTATGCACAATAACAAGGATGACTGTCATGACACAATAAAACTATTTACATAAAGTTTATGAGCAAGTCACAAGTCAAAATATGATCTCTGAGGCTTGGCACTCACAGCTCAGTGGTTAGGGTGCTGGCCACATGCACTGGCACTGCTGGGTTCGAACCTGGCCCAGGCCTGCTAAACAGTGCTGACAACCACCACCAAAAAATAGATAGGCACTAAGGCAGGTGCCTATAGTCCCACCTACTTGGGAGGCTGAGGCAAGAGAATTGCTTAAGCCCAAGAGTTTGAGGTTGCTGTGAGCTATGACACTACAGCACTCTACCAAAGGGTGACATAGTGAGACTCTGTCTCAAAAAAAAAAAAAGTCTGAAGTCAAAATAGTGGTTATCATTGAGAAAGTAGGAGATGGTATTTAGAACAGAGCAAAAGAAGCTAATGGAAAACAGGTTTGCTCAGTTTCTTGAACAAGGTTCTTAAAAACTCAAGATGAAAGGCACAGATTTTATCTTTATAGTAACGCTGAAATAAGGATTAATATTTTCTCAACTTCACAGATGATAAAAAGCAGGTACAGGGAATTAAGTAATTTGCCCACAGCACACAGTGGATAACTGCTGGGCCTTGACTTTAACCCGGGCCACCTAAACCTAAAGCCAGAACTCTTAACAAGCCACCTAGGCGTCAGAAAATGACAAATACAACATCAGCAACAACATCAAACAATAGGATTAGTTTTGAGGATTATAAATAATCTAACCCTTTCCATTATATAAGCCTTCCTTATCTATAAGAATTTGAAGTATGTCACCCCATACTTAGGAAGGTAAGAACTATGTCTTCTTTACTGCTCACTGTCTTACATCCTGTGCAACTAGCACAGTGCCTGGAACACAGTACTTGGTACATAAATAATTGTTTTGTGAAGAAGTTCTAGATTCATTTTGTACATTAAATAAATGTTTAGTCTAATGGGAAAAAAATTAACATCAAAGCCCAAACAGAAAAATTGGTATAAGATACAAATAAACAGTTCACGTAAAAGGAAAGACAGCTTTGAAACATGAAAATCTGCTCATCATCATTCCTAAAGAAAGGGATCCAAATTAAAACTACACTGAGATGTCATTTTCACCAATTAGAATGAGGTGTTAATATTCTCTGTTGGTGAGATTATAGGAAAACAGCAACTTCCCCTATTGCAGAAGGAAATACTAACTGGTAGTTGACTCCAAAAGATGGGAATTTAATGATATATAACAAACATAGGCACCAAACATTAGCCAAGCAATCTTGCTTCTAAGAATTCACCTTGAAGTCATACTTCCACAAATACCCAAGTAAAGCAGATGCAAGTTTATTCACGATCCATTATTTGTAATAGCCATGAAAAACAAACTAATCAAACTGCTGTATAGACCTCTGTTGATTCATACACGTTCAGCCATCAGCTCCTAGGGAATGATGGAGAGTGCCAGTATTTGCAGCCTTCACTGCAAAAATACTCCTTCTACAACTATTTCAAGGGCAGCACCTGTGCTCAGACGGTAAGGCGCCGGCCCCATATACCGAGGGTGGCGGGTTCAAACCCGGCCCCGGCCAAATTGCAACAAAAAAATAGCCAGGTGCTGTGGCGGGCGCCTGTGGTCCCAGCTACTTGGGAGGCTGAGGCAAGAGAATCGCTTAAGCCCAGAAGTTGGAGGTTGCTATGAGTTGTGTGATGCCATGGCACTCTACCGAGGGCTATAAAGTGAAACTCTGTCTCTACAAAAAATAAAAAAAAAATACAACTATTTCAAGATACAGACATGGAACTGAGTGTGTAACTAGAACAAGATGCACAGAAGCACACCACTCATTATATACAGGATTTCTACCATACAAATATAATGCATGTCTAACTTTAAGAATACAGATAATATTGAAATGTAGTAAAATAATTACCTAATTATCTTTATTTTTAATATTGTTATGGACTAAACTATGACCCCTCCAAATAAATATTTTAAAACCCCAAATTCCAATATATTTGGAGACGGGCCTCTAGGGAAATAAGGTCATAGGGGTAGGGCTCTAATCCAACAGGACTGATGTCCTTCTAAGAGGAGGAGATACCAGAGATCTCCCTCTCTTTTTCCCATTTCCGCAGAGAAAGGCTGTGTGAGGATGTAGGAAGAGGCAGCTGTCTCTAAATTAGAAAGAAACTTCACCAGAAATCAATCCTGATAGCACCTTGATCATGGACTTCTAGCCTCCAAACTATGACAATATAAACTTCTGTTGTTTAAGCCACCCAATCTGTGGTATTTTGTAATGGCAATTACAGGAGACTAGCATACATAGCACTTATTTTTAAGTTTCTTTTTATCATTTAATTTTTAACAATGGATCTCTTTAATCTCACAACAGATCTCACAAAATTCCTCAAAATTTAAACTATACAGCCATAAAAAAGAATGAAGGTCTACATACTTAGATAGGGAATGATTTCCAAAATATACTGTGAAGTGGAAAATGGAAGACGTAGAACAATATATACTGTATGCTGCCCTTTGTATAAAAAAAAACGACTAACAAATTATGTTTCCTTAATTTGTCAAAATAAAAAAAAAAGGAAACACATAAAACAGTAAGAATTAAAAAGTGATAGTTGGAAATGATATATAGAACCAAGAGAAAATAGCAATCAAGAGTTAACTTCTATGAGTGTATCTTTTAACCTACATTTTATTTTTGAGCCATATGTATAAATTCAAATATAAACTACATCAAAATGACTTTAAAACTGAAATTAACCTTAAATTCATATATAAACAAGACAACCATTTCTAAGCTATGTTTTAACAGTTTGAAAAATCATATTTGAAACCCTTCTTCAACTCCCAAAAAAGAAGAAAATTCAAAAGAGGAATTATTCTGGTAGCATTTACTATGTAAAATCGTTAAGTTTATTTCCAATAATCAACCTATATAGTTGCTCCCCACTTTACTATGGGGTTGCATCTCAACAAACTTTTAAGTTAGAAGTATCCTAAGTCAAAAGTACATTTTAAGACCCATTTAAATTCATAGTAGTTTATGGGGACTTAATCCCATCCTAATTAGGGGAACACACTGAATGAGTATCCCTTTTGCATCGCTGTAAAGTTGAGCCAAGTCAGGGACCATCTGTATTTCAGAATTCACTTGAGGTAGGTCATCTACAAGATATGATGACGATAATAGAATTAAAGATAATTCTGGTTAATAAATACTGTTAGAGTAAACTGTTAGCACTTTCAAAACATTCTAAAGAATAGGTAGTTTTGATTAGAACATGAATTACCTGTTTGTATTCGCTGACACAACTTTGGCAGCAAAATCTCTTCTGCTGACCATCAATCACCACAACATTGTTCCCAGCACCTTTACTGGGCAAGTACTCTCCACACTGTTCACAGCAGTTCATTACTAGACCATTGGCCATTCTATACCTATTAAAGCAGTGGTCACTGCACAGTTTATGAGTCATATTTTTAAAGCTAACTTCATGGCGAATCTAAAAGAAAAAGAATAAACAAAATATTAAAAAACAAATTAGTCTGATATAGGTGGTCCAACAGACAAAAAAAAAAAAATGCCTCATTAAGGCAAGGCTTGTTTGGGGAAAAGGAAAAACAAAGTACATGTCACAATTCTTTAAACTGTTTATACACACAGGACCACATGTATGGCTCTAAGAAAAGAAAAAAGCCCCTCAGATATATCACTACAAACTTCTCAAGAGCTTATCAAAAATGGTAGAAAACAACCAACTTTGCATAATGGTACTGCTGAACTTCATAAACTTACAGACTGAAAATCTTTACACAAATTCAACAAAAATTATTAAGTACTTTAGAAAAAGTAGGAGAGAACCAATATTATAAATAATCCAAATGATGTATATATAAATAGGTTACTTTTTAATACCATACTGATATAAAAATAATCCCTCTACTTGTTCTACTCCTCAACAAGATTATCTGTATTTCTTGTGTAGTCAGCCTATTTGTTTAAACTAGTGGTTCTCAACCTGTGAGTGGCGACCTCTTTGGACTGTATTAAAGGTTCGCGGCATTAGGATGGTTGAGAACCACTGAACTTTAAAAATACTATTAGACAACAACCACGAAAATATGGTTTTTGTCTGTGAGTGCTCCCAACCTCAAGGGGGAAAAAAGGGCATTTAATGTAACGATTTTCCTAAATTATCCTACCTATAGGAGATTACATAATAGATATGTAGGTGATAGTTTTTTTCGCTTTTAAAGAAATATATGCTGATAAGGAGTCTGTAAGAGCTATTAAATATTCCTATCAGTTAGAACTATGTGATAAAGTACAAAAATACAAACCTCTGTTAGTTTACCACAGATTGTACACCTTGATTTATTTAGAGCTCCTTTAGTAGGATTCTGTTTGTCTTCATAGAGAGACAAACAAGATGTACTACAGAATTCCTGGAAGGATTCACTTGAATCCACTTGAGCAACAATGGTTCCTTTCATTGTGGTTATATCTCTGAAAAATAAAGAGGTACAAGTATACTTTCATTTAAACAAAATCAAACTTAAGAGTAGTAAATGACAATGTTCATTTCTACAGACTGAGTCTGAAAAATCAAACACTATTTTGGGGTCACTTCTATTATTTAGAAACTCTTGACAATAAAATATGGACTCCTAGAAAAGACTGAGAAGCAAAAAGTATTTTATGTTACTTGCCACCACCTAACCTATCTTAAAATTCAGTAAAAAGGATTTCAGATATGAAACATTAAAAAAAAAAAGAAAGAAAAAGTCCGGGCGTGGTGGCTCACGCCTATGGTCCCAGCGCTATGGGAGGCCGAGGCGGGTGGATTGCCTGAGCTCAGAGGTTCCAGACCAGTCTGAGCAGCAGTGAGCCAGAGTAAGACCCTTATCTCTACTAACATCAAAAACAGCCGGACGTTGTGGTGGGCGGCTGTAATCCCAGCTACTGGGGAGGCAACAGGAAAGAGCATCGCCAGAGGAAGAAGAAAATGAACAAAAAAAGAAAAGAGTACTTCAAACGAAGAAGAATGAACAAGCAAGCTGAAATTAAAAATAAAAAAATTAAAAATTAAAAAAAAAAGCTATTACTAATTATATGAAATAACACCAGGCACCGTGGTACCTGTAATCCTAGCACTCTGGGAGTCCAGGCAGGTGAACCGCTTGAGCTCAGGAGTTCAAGACCAGCCTTAGCAAGAGTGAGACCACCACCCCCAATCCCTAAAAACAGCTAGGCATTTTTAAAAACCCGAGAATAAAAGGATAATTTGTTTCCAAGGTCTTAATATAGTGCCTTTTCAAATGTAAGATACATTTAAATAATTTCTCTTATTTCTTTTAAAATAGTTTTTATTTGTGTCATCAAATATATTTGCTGATAGGCTGTTTAATGTATATTGCAAGTGTTAGATTTTTATCTAGTCCTTGTGTACCTCTATTTAGAATAATTTCTTGAGTTGGTCAAAGGCCTGGAGCTGAGACAACCAAAATCAGACAAACTCAATATTAAGTACTACAATAAAGACTTTTTCGTAAAACCAATCTGAGGGGGGAAAATGACCTTTTACTTTTATTTTCCAGATCAAGCCTTTTAATCCATGATGCAACTCTTGTTAACTCAATAACTAGACCTGTGAGATAGCCGATAATTATGATCATCTTATGGGAACCATGAAGTGCTATAAAACCTGACTCTAGAAGGCACACAGGATCATCATTTAAATGCACAGTCAGGTTTGAGACCAAAACTTGAACATTGAGAATTTCATTGCTTAGAATTTTCATCCTAAGAAATAATTGAACAATGATGCTTCTTTATTTAGTCAAATCTTAATTAAGATTTATTTAAGTTTTATATAGTTCTTATTATTTCATTTAAATGAAGCAATTAGAAAATTTAAAAACCAAAGGATCAAACAAAATGTGTTCATTCAAAAGCATCCGGTGGTGCTTGTGGTGAGGAGGGTGCCAGCCCCACACACCAAGGGTGGCAGGTTCAAACCTGGCCCTGGCCAAACTGCAATAACAAAAGCATTCATATTAAGTTCACAATTATTAAAACTAATTAGATGATCATCTATTTTATCTGGATATATATACCCCTTTCTTTAAAACAGAATTTCATTTTAATGTGCAAAAAAAGATTACATTCATCCCATTAGATGATAATAAATGTATTGTTCAACAACTCAAAAAAAAAACCAAAAAAACAAAAAAACAGCCAGGCGTTGTGGCTGGAGCCTGCAGTACCAGGTACTTGGCAAGGATCACTTTGGCCCAAGAATTTGAGGTTGTTGTGAGCCATAATTTTTTTTTTTTTTTTTTTTTTTTTTTCCTTGAGACAGAGCCTCAAGCTGTGGCTCTGGGTAGAGTGCTGTGGCATCACAGCTCATAGCAACCTCCAACTCCTGGGCTTAAGTGATTCGCTTGCCTCAGCCTCTCAAGTAGCTGGGACTACAGGCACCCACCACAATGCCCAGCTATTTTTTGGTTGTAGTTGTCATGGTTGTTTGGCAGGCCCAGGCTGAATTCAAACCCGCCAGCTCTGGTGTATGTGGCTGGCACCTCAGCCACTTGAGCTACAGGCGCCCAGAAAGAGCCATAATTCTTAACTCTATGGCACTATACCAAGGGCGAAACAAACGCATTCTTACAAATACAAAGAGTCTAAAAGAGATTGACTTATGTTAATCAACCCAAAGTCTATCCAAACAGGAAGCCTTCTATCTCAAAGCCACCTGGGACTAGATAAAAAAACATCCAAAGCCATTACAAATTTGAGTTTGGCTTCAGGATTCAAACTAGCTTACCAACTTTTAAAATATAGTAATTCATCTCCAAAAAATCTTTAAAAATAAAAAATCTTTTATATCACCAATGTTCAACTTTACAGAATGATGTTCCAAGGTAAACCTTACTTTTTACACATAACACAGAGTTTCTTTGGAGCAGGCTTGTGAGAGAAGGAAGAAAGGCAGGTAGTAGAACAAAAGAGGTGAGCTGATCCTTTTCGTTGATAAGCTGTCTGTCCCTTCTGTAAAGGTTTTTTGCAGTTTGCACAAGTAACTTTAACTGGTTTAGTGGGTTGCTGTTGGGCAGAAGGCTGGAAAATCTGTTTAGGAAGTGAGGCCACTGGTGATAAAGAATCCACCCCTGGTTGCTTCTGATTACGAGGAAATGAGGCTGACTGGGAGATCCAAGAATCTTAAAGACAAAATGCACAAGAAAGAGTAATTAAAAAGGTGTTTGTTTACACACATTGAAATTTATATCAGAGAAATAGTTTGTACTTTCCATTTTGTACAAGCTTGAGATGTTAATGAAGCAACAACACAGCTGAAGTATATATAGGTATAGCACAAGCTTTAGAGTGAGAATGTTTGTCATAATAGTAATATATTGTATTTCTGAATATTCTGTTATTTACTATGTTAGTAAATTTTCATTTCTCTCACCACAAAAAATAAGTATAGGAAATAAAGCATATGCTAATTAGCTCAATTCAGTCACTCCATAATGTATACATCTTTCAGAACAGTTTGTTGTATAAATATACACGTATATAATTTTTGTCAATTTTTTAAAAATTAACTTTAAAAACTAGAACGTCTGGTTTACATTTTAGCTAGCTTTATCACTTAACAAGACTGGAAAGCTACTTAAACTCTGCCTCACTCTGCTCTCAACTGGAAATAGTACCAATCTTATACAAATGGTAAATATTAAATGAGATAATATATGCAAATAAAGCAGAGGGATAGTACATAGGAACCATTAAATATCAGTCTCTAGTTGTTAAGCAATAAGTATTTATAGAATTTTATAGAATATGTATTTACAGATTACTTTCAGCAAGGAACACATGTATCAACATAAAAGTAAAATAAAATCCTAACCGATTAGAACCTTTGACAAATGTAACACAAATCTGAAAGTTTATATGTAATTATTTCTGAAACATCTTAAGAACAGATTTCCCAAATAGATATATGTTTAGTTTCATAGCCTCTACATATAGCACATACTCTCACAGAAGATTATGGGAGTTAAGCCAATGTACACAAGTACACCCTCAGACACTACAGGTTCAGTTCCAGACCAGAGTACTAAAGCTTTATGTCACAATAAAGTCACGAATTTTTTTGTTTCTAGTGCATTTAGCAAGTATTTTACACAATACTATAGTCTATTAAATGAGCAACAGCATTATCTTTTGTTAAAAATCTACATACATTAATTTAAAAATACTTTATTGTTAAAAAATGCTAACAATCATCTGAGCCTTCAGAAAGTTGTAATCTTTTTGTTGGAAGAATCTTTCCTCAATGTTGATGGTGACTGATTGACGGGGGTAGTGGTTGGGAGGATTCTTTCAATTTCTCAAAATAAGACAATTAAGCTTGCCCATTGATTGACTCTTCCTTTCATGAAAGATTACTCTTTTAATAATAGCATTTTATTAATAGCATTTTACTCCCAGTAGAGCTTCTTTCAAAATTGGAATTAATCCTCTCAAACCCTACCACTGCTTGACCAACTAAGTTTATGTAATATTCTAAATTCCTTGTTCTCAATTCTTTGTTCCCAGCATCTTCACTAATAATACATTCCATCTGCAGAAACCGTTTTCTTTGCTCATCCATAAGAAATCAACATTTAAATTTTATCATGAGACTGTAGTACTCCAATCACATATTTAGAGACTCCACTTCTAATTCTGGGTCTCCTGCTACACCACATTGGCAATTATTTCTTCCACTGAGGTCTTGAACAACCTCTCTCCAAGTCATCTATGAGAGTTGGAATCAACTTCTTCCAAACTCCTGTTAATGTTATTATGGACCCCTCCCATGAGTCAGAAATGTTCTTAATGGCATCTAGAAAGGTGAATCCTTTCCAAAAGATTTTCTATTTACTTTGCCCAGATCCCTTAGAGAAATTACTCTAGATGGTAGCTATCACATTATGACATGTGTATCTTAAATAGTAAAACTTAAAAGTCAAAATGACTCCTTGATCCACAGGCTGCAGAACCAATGCTATGTTAGCAAGCATAAAAGCAACATGTACATCTCCATCAGAGCTATGGGGTACACTGTTTATGAGTAGTAATATTTTAAAAGTACTCTTTTTTGCTGAGCAATAGGTCTCAAATATTTGGTAAACTATCCTATAAACAAATGTGCTGTTGTCTAAGCTTTGTCATTCCATTTACAGAACATAGGCAGAGTACATTTGGCCTAATTCTTAAGGGCCCTAGGATTTTTGAGATGGTAAATGAACACTGGCTTCAACTTAAAATCACCAGCTACATGAGTCCTGATAAAAATGATCTGAAGCTTTGAAACCAGTATGGAAGTCCTAGATGGCTTCTTCCAATAGAGGGCTGTTTCAGATCCATTGAGAATCTATTGTGTAGTGTAGACACCTTCATCAATTATCTTAGCTACATCTTCTGGATAACTGACTGCAGTTTCCACATCAGCACTTGCTGCTTCAACATGCACTTTTACAGAGGTGGCCTCTTTTCATCAACCTCATGAACCAATCTCTGCTAAATTTTCTTTGGCAACTTCCTCACCTCTCTCAGCCTACACTAAAGAGAACTGCAATTGCTCTGGATTAGGCTTTGACTCAAGGGAAAAGTTGTGGCTGATTTGATCTTCCATCCAGAGCACTCAAACTTTCTCTGTATCAGCAACAAGGCTGTTTCACTTTCTTACCATTTCTGTGTTCACTGGAGTAGCATTTTTCATTCCCTTCAACAATTTTTCCTTTGCATTCACAACTTTGCTAAATGTTCGGCCCATGAGGCCTAGCTTTCAGCCCGTCTCAGCTTTAGACATGCCTTCTTCAATGAAATTATTTCTAGCTTTTCATTTCAAGTGAGAAACATGCAACTCTGCCTTTCACTTGAACAATTCTAGGCCTTTATAAAGTTATTAATTGGCTTAACTTCAATATTGCTATTGTTTCAGGTAATAGGGAAGCCCCAGGATCAGGACAGAGATTGAAAAATGGCTTATCAATGGAGCAGTCAGAACACAAACAATTAAGTTCAACATCTTATATGGGTGGGGTTTTGTGGTGCTCCATAACAATTACTATAGTAAAATCAAAGAGAACCTATCATAGATCACAACAGACATGATAATAAAGAAAAGGTTTGAAATATTGTGAGAATTACCAAAAGACATGAAGTGAGCACATGCTGTTGGAAAAATGGCAGAGATATAGACTTGTTCAACTCAAGGTTGCCACCAACTCAATTTGTATAAAATATAGTTATCTGTAAAGTGCAATAAAAAACAGTATGATAAAAGAAGGTACGCCTATACTAATCCAACGTCGAATTACTGTAGCACTGCAAAGATTCAGCACAGCACAGCACAGCGCTGAGGTATGTGTAACTTAACTATTAATGCCCAAGGGCATCTTCTGTCTTTCATACTAAGATTCTTTAGTATTCAGCAGGAAGTTTCCTGCCTGTTGGATGAGTTCCTGTTCCACAGGTCTCTCAAGACTCTATCAATACCTATAATCTATCTTCATTTTGAAAGTCTCAGACTACCACTTCTAACTTCTATTACTTTAGTCTCTTATAAATTTTTTTCCTTTCAAGTTTCTCTTCAATCTTGAACTTCTATACATAAAAGGTGGCCTTCTATGGGAAAGACAAATATGACAGAGCTCAGGGAAACTTCCTTACTACCAAATTTATTTATTTATTTTTTTTAATTAAATCATAGCTGTGTACATTAATGCAATCATGGGGTACAATGTGCTGGTTTTATAGGACAATTTCTTGGTTCTGACTCATTCCATCAACCTAAAGGTTTCAAAGGGCTTACATGCACTCACTGCTATTCAGATTTTACCTGATTCTGTAATGCCTCTAAATTATTAAGAAAAAAAATACTTTATATATAAATAAGAATTCATTCTGGATCCTGTTATCTTGCTATCTTGATCCATTTTAACAAACAGGTAAAAATACTAAAGAAAGAAAGAAAATCACTAAAAGTCCTAAGAATCGCATCTCATAAAGCAAACAACAATTATGCTTGAACATACACTAGAAATAATAGCTCTTTGCAACACAAATGCTGCTCCTTAGAATTTTCAATTTTGTAGGCTTATCATTTGAATACATCCTTGAAGAAGTCTATTTAAACTTAAGGTCATTTATTGCCTTGCTATTGAAAAAATGGTGCTTTTTTTCCTACTTAGCTTTAGGCCCCGTAAAAATAATATAGTGGCTCCCTTTCTTTCTTTTTTTTTTTTTTACTTAAATCATAGCTGTTACATTTCCCTTATTCTCACATTTTCACTTCCCCTATCATAAAAAAAAAAAAATTCTTAGAAATATGAGAAACGTAATCACTTTGTCTATACCCTCTGTTTCATACGAGGGACATCAAAAGGCTAGCAGTTAAATTTGCCCAAGTTACAATTAGTCCAAGTAGTAGTAGAAACAGCCAAGATTTTATAACTCTATTTATTATCCTCTGTTACGAATAAAAATAGCACATACATGCAAGAGTTAATTCATAAATGCAAAAGGAACAGGTATGCCTGTTTATTTTCTTATGAGTAGTTTATATGCCCTTGTGTAAGTTTAAGTTAAATATTATAATAATAGAACACAGTTCTTATGATGATATACTCCCTTTTTTGCAGCAATATTCCTAAAGAAATAAATATCCCCTATAACAATATTTTCAACAAGAGTTATTTAAATAGGAAGAACCAGAATGGAGCTAAACAGACAATAAACAAATTTCATACACTTACGTGTACCTGATATTATTATTAGGTATTTAAAGGAGTGGTACAAAATGTTTCTTTCCTTTGTTTTCTTTTCTTTTCTTTTTTGAAACAGAGTCTCACTCTACACCCTAGGATAGAAGTGACCTGGTATTGTAGCTCACAGCAACCTCAAATTCTTGAGCTCAGGCCAAACCAGAGTAGCTGAGAGGTTTTCTATTTGTAGTAGAGACAGGGTCTCACTTTTTGCTCAGGGTAGTCTGCAACACCTGAGCTCAAGTGGCTCCACCCACCTCACCCTCACAGAGTACTAGGATTAAAGATGTGAGCCACCACACCCAGCTGAAGAAGTTTCAAAATTAGACTATGCCATGATCTCAGGTTATAATTCATGTACCATTAATTAACTGATTTTCTTATGCATTTAATATATTTATAATAACAAGACAAAATACTCATTTGAAAACTAATTTGTGCACTTTTTTAAACCTTTATGCAAGCTGCAAGACCACAAACAAAATATACAGCCACTAAGAGTTTTTTAAAAAGCAATACATGCATGACAACATATTGCTATGAGTTAAAAAGGCTCAAACTAATACATACACCTACACCAACATACACATACCCCTACCTACCTATCTACAAATATATACAGGCAGTCCCTGAGTTAGAAACATCTAGCTGACATACATATAACTCACACATACAAACAAAGGCTATTACAGGTAATAGGTACTCTTCCAAATTACATACAAATTCAACTTACGAATTAACCTATAGAGCCTATCTTTTTCTGGGTAGTCACCCAGTAACCGGGTGACTGCCTGATGTATATTGGGGAAAGAGGTCTTAGAAGTAACAAGAAATTTCAAGACAGAGTAATAAGAAACAAATTTAATACCAGCAGAAACAAGACAGATATTTCCAAACCAAAAATCTTTGGGGATATGGAGGTAAAATCATATCCCGTGGCCCAGCAACTTAACCTATAGGAATATACCCTGAGGAAATAATCAGAAATGTGAACAAAGATGTTCATCACAGTCTACAACAGTAAAACATGGGAAACCATGTAAAAGCCAAATAAGGGAATAGTACATCAAAATCCATTACAAACATTAAAACTTGCAAAAAATGTTAATGGTAAGGCCAGGCTTGTGGGCTCAAGACTATAATCCCAACACTCTGGGAGGCCGAGGCAATGGATTGCCTGAGCTCATGGGTTCAAGATAGGCCTGAGCAAAGGCAAGACCCCATCTGGCATTGTGATAGGCACCTGTAGTCCCAGCTACTTGGGAGGCTGAGCAAGAGAATTGCTTTAGCCCAAGAGTTTGAGGTTGCTATGAGCTATGACAGCACAGCACTCTACTGAGGGTGACAAAGTGTGAAAAAAGAAAAGAAAGTTAATGGTATGAGAAAACACAGTGTAATAAGTGAGGAAAAAAACAAAAAGCCAAACTACACAGAGCTATATTTCAACCAGGTTAAAACAAAGACTGAAAGACAATCACCCAAAACATTTCAGTAGTCATCTTCAGTTAGCAGGACTACAAGGTGACTTTTTTTGTTTTTAAGGAGACAGTCTCATTATGTTGTCCAGGCTGGCCTTTAATTCCTGGGCTCAAGCAATCCTCCCACCTCAGCCTTACAAGTAGCTGGGACTACAGGCCTCGTGTGCACGTGCACCCACTTGTGCACACACTCACTCTCTGAGACTACAGGCCTGGCGCGCTCTGTCTTTTTTTTTTTTTGGAGACAGAGTCTCACTCTGTCACCCTGGGTAGAGTACCCTGGCATCATAGCTCACAACCACCTCAACCTCTTAGGCCCAAGTGTTCCTATTCCCTCAGGCTCCCAAGTAGCAGGTACCTGCCACAACACCCAGCTAATTTTTCTGTTTTTAGTAGCAATGGGATCTCACTCTTGCTCAGGCGGGTCTCAAACTCCTGAACTCAAGCAATCCACCCGCCACCACTTCTTAAAGTGCTAGGATTACAGGCATGAGCCACCACACCCACCTTCTCATTTTTAATTATAGATTTTCTAAACACTCTTTAATAATCAGACATTTCTCTCCAAATAAATTTTTAAAGTAACTAGCAATTCATAGAGCATCCTACACTGCTCAGATTTTAGTTACTCCACATTATTCTACACAATTCCTTGGCTACTAAGGTTGTTAATAAGCCCAAAATGATGAAAGAATGAGACAGACAGAGAGGTATGTGAGAGAGACAGAAACAGACACACACAAGTGCACAGGATTGAGTGCAAGGTGAAAGAGAGACAGAAACATACACAGACATGTCATGAAATAGCCAGAATTATAACTTCCAATTCCATATTTTAATGTTTCCTCAAAACAAGACTGCCCACAGAAAAAATTTTCAAATACTCGAGAAATCTACCAACTTTCAAAATTAAAAAAAAAAAAAAAAATGCTAACTAAAAACATCAGATTAAGCAGTCAAAAATAAACACAGGAACACATTGAGTTGTATGTATTAAATATGTACTGCCTTTTGCATGTCAATCATACCTTTAAATTGTTTTTTCCCCCATCCCTCATCCTTCTCAAGTAGTTTATAAAAAGGTAAGAAAGAACGACCTGTTTAGCTCTCTTCAAAATTAAGACAGAAAATAAAAGAAAACCTCAGCCAACTCTTTAAATAAAAAACAAAACACAGGGCAAGTTGAAACCAATCAAAATGCAATTATTATACTACATTATAAGTGTGCTATTAATCCTTTCATTCTTAATTTACTTATTAATAAAACAAATCTATTAGCAAAAAGTGAACATGGCAAATAAGATGTAACATGACAAAATTATCAGATTTTGGTGATGAATGTGAAGATTATCTTTTTAAAATTCTTTATACATAAATCACTTTGTGATTCATTTTCTAACAATATACAAGAGAAATACTAGACATGGTTTGACAATTCTTAGTTATAATTTTGAACTTAAAAAGTCATATTTCACATGGAAGAAACTAACAAAGGTAACACCAATTTACTAGGAAAAAAAAAAAAAAAAAATCAGCCAAAGGCTTAAATTCATTTACATGAGTTAGAGTATCACTTACTGCTTACCAGGATTATGATGAGTTGCAGATTCTCCATTCTGAAATACATCTCCTGCCACATTCATTCTACCAGGATTAAAAGGTCCTACTCCAGCCTTGGTCTGTGAAGTTAAAGATGGGGTGTATGTTTGTATATTAACACCAAAATTACTTGACTGCAGTCCGTTAGAGACATCTCCCAAGTTGGTATTCTGCAGTGATGTTACATGTGTAATCATTAAGTTCATATCTCGTCCATCAGTATTTTCTAATTGGCCATCATTCACAGAGCTTATACCCGTTTCTAAAGTTGTAACATTAGCAATCTGAATTTCAGAGTCTGGTTCTGTGGTGATACCACTATTACCCATTCCTGCATTTACCTTACTTCTTGAAAAACTGGCAGTGGAGAAATCCACATCATTGGTTCTGTTTTTAGTCTCAGAAGGTCTCCGTTCAATAAAATCAGAGGTATTTTTCTCTTGTCCTTGATTTGTTTCCATGTCCTCTTCATCATCGATGACAATTGTCTCACTTACACTTCCCTTCTGAGATACCAACTCTTTTGAGGAAGAAAGAATTTTGGAATCATTTCCTTGTGGGTCTTCATTTTTTGATGATGTAAATGTCATGGTTCTTTGATCAGATACCACTGGCGCAGACGGTGGGGGAGGTTGTACAGGTTCGATAAAAACAACATCATCATCATCTTCCACAGACGAGTTTTGAAATTTATTAGATCTAGACACTAAAGAATTAGTTGGACCACTAAATGAATTTCCTACATTTGTGAGACTAGTTGCCATGGCCGTACTCCCTAATAAAACAGGAGTCTGATCAGTCAGTTCTAATCCTCCCACTGAACTTGTGTCCATGCCAAAAAACCTGTTAAGAAGATTGGGGAAAAAAAATAATAATAAATGTCAGATATGACTTTTAATGTTATTCTAACCAAAACCATTTTTTTAAAAAAGGTACTTTTATTTTCCTTTTTATTCTAAATGATTCCTGTCTAACATTCACGAAGCAGTCTGTGATTCTTAATCACATTCTCATTCTTAATCTCTTCACATAGTTTACATGTTAACTTCTTCGGATAACAAGGAAGGAAAATATCTAATTTTTAGTAAAATAATATGCAATATATTCCCACATTCACCACATCCTTGCCAGGGTATGCTATGTACTCAACAAACTACATAAAAGTGTAAGTAAATCCTCCCACCAATTTGAATAGGAAAATACTCAAAATCTGACAATAAAAATAATCATCAATATAAATTTATCTTACTAATTCACTATATTAAGTAACATTAAGTAAAATGTTATGGTTTAATACATAATGTCCCCTATCTCATCTTTTTTAATACCTTTTTTTAAATTCTCTGGCTCCCATTAACCAATATGATTAAATCTTTCTGAAAATTTGAAATCATTCTTGACTCTACCCAGAAAGCAGGCACTATGCTCTATGCTTTACATTCAAGTAGAGAAGCACGCTAAATAATGGATGCCGAAAACATCAAGTCCCAATCCCTGGAACTGATGAATGTTAGTTACCTTAGATGGAAAAAAAAGTCTTTGCAGGTTATGATTTAGGTTAAGGATTTTAGAGTGCAATTATCTGGGATCATCTGGGTAGGTCCCAAATGCAGTCAGAAGTACCCTAATGAAAGAAAGGTGGGGAGATCACAGGCAGAAGAGAAGGCAATGGGAGTATCAAGCAGATCAGGGAAGATTGAGGTTATACAGCCAGGATTCTGCTGTCACCAGAACACAGATGAGGCAAGGAAGGGACTCTTCACCCATGAATTCTCTCCAGAGGAAGGGTAGCCCTGCTGATCCCAGAGAAACTGATTTCAAACTTCTAAGCTCCAGAATTACGTAGCTTTTTAATTAAATCTCCCATACAACCATTTATATGGGTATGATTTTTTTTTCTTCTTTTTTTTTTTTTAAAGACAGAATCTCGCTCAGTCATTCAGGCCAGAATGCTGTGGCATCATCTTAGCTCAATGAAACTTCAAACTTCTGGGTTCAAACAATTCTCCTGCCTCCTCCCAAGTAGCTGGGCCTATAGAGGTCCACCACCATGCCTGGCTAATTTTTCTATTTTTAGAGGAGATGGATTCTTGCTCTTCCTCAAACTACTGCCTCAAGCAATCCTCCCACTTCCTCCTCCCAAAGTGCTAGAATTATAGACATGAGCCACCACACCAGGGTACACAGTTATAGTTTTTGTCCCACTTTAATGATTAAGAAATTGTGGCTTAGAGATGCTAACTTGCCCACCAGGTCTTTAAAATTCAAAAGTTCAAACTCTTCATCATTCTGCTAAATTCAACTTATATTTTCTGAGTGCCTACTATGTGCCAGGCTCTTATAAAGCCAAGACTGAACAGGAACCACTTTGATCTTATAGGTCAAAATGCAGGGGGGGGCCGACCTAGCAAGGAAAATATGAAGTATAAGTATAGATTGTAAGCAAATTTGTAGAATAGGAAGTTGAAATAGTTTATATACATGGTACTCATTTTCACAGAGTACATTATCTGAAACAGTGAGTGACAGTGGTTGTATAGTAGCCTCACTTTCACAGTAGGTTAGCTGAAAAGGTCAGACACAGTGGTTGTATAGGTCTTAAAGACTAGTTTGAGGACACCCACTCCAGCCTAGACAACATAGTGAGAGCCCCATCTCTACAAAATATTTAAAAATTAACTGGTGTGGTAGTGCATGCCTGTAGTCCTATCTACTGGGGAAGGTGAGGCAGGGATCACTTGAATCCAGAAGTTTGAGGCTGCAGTGAGCTAGGCTGATACAACCACAACTCCAGCCTGGGCAACAGAGTAAGACTATGACTAAAAAAAAAAAAAAGAGGATGGCACCTGTGGCTCAAAGGAGTAGGGCACCGGCCCCATATACCAGAGATGATGGGTTCAAACCCAGCCCCAGCCAAAAAACATACACACACACAAAAAGAAAAAACCACATACTATACAGAGGCACTGTAAGGATAAAGAAGAGACTATGGGTGACGGGCGGAGAAATTTTTCACTATATCTTGTAGTGTTTTCTTAGTTTTTAGACCACATGATCTGCTTATCATTTTTTTTAATTAAAAAATTTTTTAATAGAATGATGACAGAGAGTAAAGAGATTAACTAGTTTGGTGATCTGAGAAACACCTATTTGAGCAAGTGACATTTGTTCACTTAAGTGACTATTTGAGCAGTGAAATCTAAAATGACAAGATCCACCTGTGAGGAAATTGAGGTAAGGACATTCTAAGCAAAGAAAACAGCTCCTGCAAAGTTTAGAGGGAATGACGTTGGCCAATTCAAGCAACAAAATAAAACCAATCTGGCTAGAACAAAATAGGAAGGGAAGAGGAGGATGAGATCAACTGGCACAGAACTCATGGTCACCAACAGTTAACTCATTAATTATATGTGATAGATTTCCAAAACACCTGGTATACCCCAGGCACTGTTTTAAGGTCTTGTAAAAAAAAAAAATCAGTAATCAAAATAGGTAAACATCTCTGTTCTAGAAAGCATTAATTCTAAAGGTGAGAGTCTGGGTTTTACTAACAGGAAACACTGCTGTCTTTCCAGCAAAGAGCTGATACAGCCTCAGATTTTAAATAGATCACTCTCTTTGGCTGCTATGTGAGAAGTAGATTGTAAGAAGGCAAAACTGGAAGCAAAGAAACCAACTAGATGGCCACTGGAATGGTCCAAGTAAGAAATGACAGTAGCTGAAACAAAGGTGATGATGGGATAGGAAAAAAGGAACAGATTAGGGCATTTTAATAGGTAAATCTTATTGACAAGAAAAAACTTACGAGATATACTGTTGACTAAAAAAGTTAAGAACACAAAACATGTTACCACTACAAATACCCCCAAAACCTATATATCCTTCATTTTTCCTAAAGTTTATGTATTTTTGCATAAATTCATGGGGGGAAAAGAAACCTCTGGAAGGATTACATCACACTGACAAATAGTTTCATAAGGAGGCCAGGAAGTTTAGGTAGTGATTAATAAAATATACTTTAAAATCTGCTTTAATCTAGAATTTTACACAGCTAAGCATTTGACTGAATAACAATTATGATGGTAACCCCTTTAAGTAAAATACTTTTTTCTATAATAAAACAGCAGCTCACATACATTAATTAAAACTGCCCAAAGTCCCAAGACAATGCAGGATTCAAATGCTATACCCAGAGCTCGATTTCAAAACCAGTCTCCAACGCTTAAAAAGCAAGAGTTGTACCTCAACATGCTGAGGTTGAAAAATGGCAAAAGATACATTTAAAACTGCTTTAACAAAAACTGATAATTCTATTTAAAAATGTAAACCAGGGCTTGGTGCCTCTGGCTCAAGCGGCTAAGGCGTCAGCCACATACACCTGAGCTGGCAGGTAAAATCCAGCCCAGGCCCGCCAAACAACAGAGACAGCTGGGTGTTGTGGCAGGCACCTGTAATCCCAGCTACTTGGGAGGCGGAGGCAGGAGAATCGCTTGAGCCTAAGGAAAACTTCCTTACAGTAAAACAGTTAAGCTGTGATAAAGAGAAAGCTTCTAATTTTAAATGAACATGAAAAAAACTTTAACACTACCACAATAGAAAATTTTAAAAACTGTAATGTGCTGATAACATTTAATTCAAATTTAGTAAGGCATGATGGCTCACACCTATAATCCTAGCACTTTGGGAGGCTGAGGCAAGAGGATCACTTTCGCTCAGGAGTTCAAGGCCAGCCTGACCAAGAGTGAGAACCCGTCTCTACTAAAAGTAAAAAAATTAGCCAGGCACTCTAGTGGGTACTGTAATAGTTCCAGCTACTCAGTAGGGTGAGGCAGGAGGATTACTTGAATCCAGGAATTTGAGGTTATTACAAGCTAGGCTGAAACCATGGCACTCTAGCCTGGGCAATAGAGTGAGATTCTACCTAAAAGAAACAAACAAAAAAAAAAAAATCACAGTTCAATTAAATTGTTTTAAAACACCACATAACCACATACAGCCAGTCAGTAATAGTCAACATAATTTGGTGCTTATTATAGCAAACTCCTGAATTAGAATCATTATGACCTCCATTTTACAGATTAAAAATAAATTCTAAAAAGTTAAGTAGCTGTCCAAGACTACAGCTAGGAAGTAGCAAAGTTTAGGATTTAAATATTCATAACTGCTAAACAATATGAAATTAAGTAATTATACAATAATATAAGCAAATAATAAAGCTATTTTTTTAAACTCAGCCATTCAATAAAACAATAACCATATCAGTTTTAAAAATACATAAGCTTCAAAAGGAAGACCTACCAAGCCCAAACTGTCAGGCTAACAGGCAACTTTAAAAACAATCAAAGTGAACTTGGAGTTAATACTCACTTGTCCTAAGGTAAGAAGTATCCTGATCAATATAATGATTTTCAGAGAATGAGGCAACATAAATCCACAAATGTTATAAAATATGTAGGTTTTCAGTAATTTCCTTGAATCCTTTCAAAGACTAAAATAATTTCTGGGATAGAAAAGTTAGAACTGACTTCACATTACCCTCTGGTGGTTGCTAGAAGTTAATTCAGTCTCTTCAGAAGAAAATAATGTGGCAGAGCAGAGGATTTTCCTTAGTTCTCTGCAGTAGTCTGCTTCTCAAGACAGAATAACCATTTAACTATTAACAACAATTTTCAAATCTTAAGACTGTAAATAAATTTAGTCACTTCTACATATCTGAGAACACGTTTCAATCACAAAACACTTTATCCTATAAAGAAAAACAATCAGATTAAAAGTTGACCACTTCTCCATTATCCAAATAAAATCTCCTCTATTTAGACACTTTTCTACCACAAGTCAATTCTAATTAGCAATTTAATATTGAGTTTCACTTTTCTGAGCTTCACTTCTCCAAGCTTCAATTTTCCCTACAGTATATGATATAAAAATGGTTCACAGGGCTTTTCTTAGAATTCAAAAAGGTAACTGGACGTGAAAGCCACTTAAGCCCACTCCTAAATACTTGCCTAACCCCTAAACAATTACCACACAGTCTCTGCCTGTACCTCAAAATTTCAGTAAATTTCTAATTAATTTTTAAGCTTCCTTGGGATCATCATAAATCATCATCGTAAAACATAAATGCTTTCAGTTTTTATCTATGTTTTTAATCAATGAGAATCAAACAATAGTTGATGTTCTCATAAAAAAAAAAAAAAACAATGAAAAGGTGGCACTTAAAATATAAACACTGACATAAAAGAAGAAAACATCAGTACTTGCTGAAAAAAGGTGATGAACTTCAAAAAAATAAAATTGCAAAGGAAAGCACTTCTGACAAATTTCAAACTAGGTCCAACAAAGATATTTTTCATTTTTCTACCATAAGCCTATCTAAAAGTTTTCTAAAGTAAAAGAACTACAAAGAAAGCTAAGGTGAATTCTTCCCTTTAGCAAAGGCTATCAGTGTTCGTGGCACAGTTCAAAATCAATATGACATATTTATATATGCTAAAATATATAAGACATAATAGCAAATGTTAAAAAGCATTATCATTAAAGTCAAGAATCAGACAAGGATATACTTTTTAAAATTACTATAAAGTAATAAAAAACGTACTGTATAATTTATAAAGTTATAACTTTATAAAGTACTATTCTGGAAGTACTAGCCAATGAAATTATAGAAAATTATAGAAAAAAAGAACTAAATATAAAAATTTGGAAGAAGGAAAAATATCATTTTATACAAATTATATGATTCTTTACCTCCAAAACCCAAAAGATTTACTAGAAAAACAAATACAGTGAGATAACTTACTAAGTGGACCAGCAAAAAATTAGTATGCAGAAACTAATCAACTAAATATACAATTGAAGATAGATATAAAATTTTCTCCCATTCAAAAAATCAAATAAAACTACATTAGGGAGATTTAAAAAAAGACCTTCAGTAAAGGGAAACATGAGAGAATCCAAGAGCACCAAAATTTTGGAAGAGGAAAAGCAGATAAGCATGGATTAGCAGGCCTGGAAAAGATAAATCCTAAACCCATAGTAAACAAGGTTCTGAAATAAACAAATTAGAAATAAAATTGAGGTTCGGCACCTATAGTTCAGTGGCTAGGGCGCCAGCCACATACACCAGGGCTGGCAAGTTCAAACCCGGCCCAGGACTGCCAAACAACAATAACAACTACAATAAAAAAATAGCCAGGCATTGGGGCGGGGCACCTGTAGTTCCAGCTACTCAGGAGGTTGAGGCAAGAGAATCACTTAAGCCTAAGAGTTTGAGATTGCTATGAGTTGTGACGCCACAGCACTCTACCAAGGGGGATATAGTAAGACTCTGTCTCAAAAAAAAAAAAAAAGAAAGAAAAGAAAATTGCAACTTGAAACTAACATTCACTTGCCATAAGATAGGAAGCATTCTCATCAATATAACAATTTTCAATTTTTACCTCAGAGGAATGAGTTAACAGCTCAAAATACAATCTTTGAAGAGTGCAGGAACCAGTAGAACCACACCAGTTTTTCTGCAAAGGGGATGGTATTTCTCAGCTTAACTAAGAAAATAGTGAAATCTATTTGAAAAACAGATTTTTTTTTTTCCCATCCAAGTCTAGAAGTTTAATCTATACCAAAAAGACAAGAATGACATTAATCAGGAGGATGTCAGGCACAGTTTAGAGCCAAGCACCTTACTTAATTTGAACCTGGGGTATAAAAAACTTATTAGTGCTGAGGTTAAGACCTAACTTACACCTAAAACCTGAAGCCATACCTCTCCTGTCAGGAAACTGGAGGATTTTTTTCTAGGAAACATGACTTCATTAAAAGGAAAAAGAATTAAACCTACCAATGGGGATTTCCCAACAAATGCCCATCCATATCATCCATAATGGAGTGTGACACCAACAGTACCCTGAGCCCCAATGGCTGAGGATATCAAAACAACTTTTAGATATTCACCTTAAGCATGAACAGACAACCAAGGATTACTTGACAGCTGAGAAAAGATAAGGATACATCTTCACAGGCTGGCCACAGTGGCTCACACCTGTAATATCAGCACTTTGGGAGGCCAAAGCTAGAGGATCATCTGAGGCTAGGAGTTCAAACTGTCTGGGCAACATAGTGAGACCCTGCCTCCTCAAAAAAATTAAATGAGTTGGCCATGGTGGCACATGCCTGTAGCCTCAGCTCCTTAGGAGGCTGAGACAAGAAGATTGCTTGAGTCCAGGAGCCTAAGCCCAGGAGCTGGAGGTTGCTGTGAGCTGTGATGCCACAGCACTCTACTGAGGGCGGTAAGTGAGAGTCTGTCTCAAAGGAAAAAAAAAAAAAAAAAGACCGTGGGCTACACAAACAAACAGGAGAGTCTAAAATTGACCCAATATATCAAGAAATTTAGTATACTATATAATTAACTTTTCAAGAGGAGATATGAATTTTTCAGTAAAATACAACTGGAAAATAACTGAGATATATTACTTTGAATCCCTGTCTCACACCAAAAGAAATTCCAATATATAAAATAAAAATTTTAATGTGAAAATAAAATACTGAATTTTTATTATTTTTAGTAATTTTGGAGTTGGAAGGTCCTGGTAAATCTGACAAAAAATAGATGACAGATTTTAGGTGCAAACAATCGTTTGTAAATAAATAGCTCAAACTAGCCACCATCCCAAATTCCTAATCGCAACTCGGCATACTCTGTTCCCAGAGCAGGTGGCTGGACACAGCGCCGGCAGTGAAAAATTTTTAATGAAATTTTGGATTGTGTATTTGGGTTGGCCTGGAGCAGGTAATACTTTGGTTTAGCCCTCTGGACAGCAACAGCTTTCCTTGAGGCATCTATCAAAAGATTTAATAATACATGATCCTTTTCTTCAATTTTTTTCTCCAGACATTTAAAGAAATCTTGGTCAGTTCACTGCCTCACCCTAACAATAATACAACAGAAGATTCAGTGACCATAAACAAGAAATATAAGCTATCCAAAAATGGTTGGGCACTGTGCAGTAATCCTAGAACTTTGGGAGGCCAAGGCAGGAAGATCACTTGAGGCCAGGAGCTTGATCAGCTTGAGTAACACAGCAAAATGCCCTCTCTAAAAAATAGAAAAATCATCTGCATATAGCGGTAAATGTCTATACTTCCAGCTACTTAGGAGACTGAGACAGAAGGATCACAGAAACCCAGGAGTTGAAGGTTATAGTGAGCTATGATGACCCCAGTGCACTCTCACTCTAGCCTGTCTCCAAAAATAAAAAAACAAATGGTGCTTTAAAAACAAAAAAAAAGCTCGGTGTCTATAGTTCAGTGGTTAGAGCACGGCCACATACATGGGGCTGGCAGATTCGAACCTGGCCCGAGCCTGCTAAACAACAATGACAACTACAGCAAAAAAATAGCCAGGCGTTGTGGCAGGTGCCTATAGTCCCAGCTACTTGGGAGGATGAGGCAAGAGAATAGCTTATGCCAAAGAATTTGAGGTTGCTGTGAGCTGTGAGCTGTGATGCCACCACACTCTACCCAGGGCGACACAGTGAGACTCTGTCTCAAAAAAAAAAAACCGTTTAAGGAAAGTTACACTACTCAACAAGTAACAATAAGCAATCTATAAAGCCTGGGAGATCACACTTCCAGAGTTACCAGAGCATTTGAAGAAAAAATGGCCAAAACTTTTCCAAATATGAAGATATACACAAGATGATCAATAAACTCCAAAGTCAGGATAAACTCAAAGATATCCTTATCAAGACACACTGTAGATCCCAAAGACAGCAAAAATTGTGAAAGCAGCAAGAGAAGTGATTTACAATGTACAAGAGAGCCTCAATAAGATGATTTAGAGTATAAGCTTTTTCCCATCAGATGCTATGGAAGCCAGCAGTCAGTCAATCTATCAACCAAAGAATTCTATAGTCAGCAAAGATATTCCTCCAAAAATAAGGAGAAATTAGGGAGGTGCCTGTGGCTCAAAAGAGTAGGGCACTGGTCTCATATGCTGGAGGTGGCAAGTTCAAACCCAGTCCCAGCCAAAAACTCAAAAAAAATAAAAAATAAGGAGAGATTAAGATATTTCCAAATAAGCAAAAACAAAGGAAGTTCATTTCCTGAAGATTTGCCTACCATGAAATGCTAAAGAGTCCTTCAAGCAAAAATGAAAATACGCTGAACAGTAGTAACTCAACACCATAAGAAGAAACAACATAAGTGAAGGTAACTACATAGGCAAATGAAAAAAAAAATCCAATGTTAATGTAATTTAGGTAATTACTTTTCTACTTTTATTTAAAAGACAAAAGTATAAAATAATTTTAAATTTATATTAATGAACTAATACAACCTTTTTGGAAGGAAGTATGAGAAACCTCAAAGACCTTCCATTTGATTCTAGCTAGACCTTCCATTTGATTCTGCAATCCCATTACTGGGCATCTACCCAGAAGAAAAAATATCCTTTTATCATAAGGACACTTGAACTAGACTGTTTATTGCCACTCAATTTACAATCGCCAAAATGTAGAAACAGCCTAAATGCCCACCAACCCAGGAATGGATTAACAAGATGTGGTATATGTACACCATGGAATACTACTCAGCCATTAAAAAAAAAAAAAAATGAACAAACGTATTTAGCAAGAAAAGAACACGTGACCCCATTTCAGGGTGGGCAAGGGACTTCAAGAGAAACTTCTCTAAAGAAGACAGACACGCGATCTACAAACACATGAAAAAAAGCTCATCATCCTTAATCATCAGAGAAATGCAAATCAAAACTACTTTGAGATATTATCTAACCCCAGTGAGAGTAGTCCACATAACAAAATCCCAAAACCAGAGATGTTGGCATGAATGTGGAGAAAAGGACACACTTCTACACTGCTGGTGGGAATGCACACTAATACATTCCTTCTGAAAGGATGTTTGGAGAATACTTAGAGACCTAAAAATAGACCTGCCATTGGATCCTATGTTTCCTTTACTAGGTTTATACCCAGAAGATCAAAAATCATAATATAACAAAGACATCTGTACCAGAATGTTTATTGCAGCCCAATTCATAATTGCTAAGTCATGGAAGAAGCCCAAATGCCCATCAACCCACAAATGGACTACCAAATTGTGGTACATGTATACCATGGAATATTATGCAGCCTTAAAAAAAGATGGAGACTTTACCTCCTTCATGTTTACATGGATGGAGCTGGAACATATTCTTCTTAGCAAAGTATCTCAGGAATGGAAGAAAAAGTATCC